>CAIGRF010347340.1:4669-25628 GCA_903798235.1 Fraxinus ornus
GGCGGGGCGCCCCGCCCTGCCCCGCCCCGCCAACCCGTCGGGGCGGGTTTTTTTCGCCCCATTCGGGGCGGGGTATTTTGCCATCTCTACAAATAGGGGATATAGCGTGAGATTTCTTTCTTGGGGGCTATAACTAGATATAGAGAGAGAATTATTAACCAGTAAAATTGCATATGTAGTCCTCAATGTTTAATGTCTCATACTGATTTGTCCTCAGACTTAAAAGTTTAATCTTCTATGTGACCAGCCTTAAAAGTCAATTTGAAGGTTGGGGATAAATCAATAAGGGATTCTGAATGTTGAGGAACTAATCGTGCAAAATTTCCCAATTTCCAAAATTTTGAATTTTTTCCCCTAATTTTGCCCCTGTTTGGTTTGGATTAAAATCCAACAAGGCTACATATATTCACACTACATTTTCTTATAAGTGCACTACATTTTAATTGCATAAATTGTTTATTACCTTTAGTCCTTATCACACTTATGTCCCTAAATTTTTTTCATTGTATTTTTATTACGAATCATTCATTAATTAGTATATCTTGTCTCTCGTAATGATTTCTGTCAAAAATTTCGTTAAGATGGAACAAAAAAATTTATTTTATCCGCATGTATTTAATAAGCAAAAAAAATTAAAATTATGATTAAACACTTGTCCATTGTCTTGAAGCACAATAATAATTTTTTTTTGATAAATATCGTTATTAAAGACAACATTGGTTAATTAATGAAAGATTGATGATAAGAACGTGATGAAAAAAGTTAACAACATAAATGTAACATTAAATAAAGATCAGGGATCAATAATACAAATGTATATATAAGAAAATGTTGTGGAAATATAATTAATCATCCAACAAATCAAAGTCGATAATTAATTTTAACTATACATTTAATGGGATCCACAACTTTTTAACCACACACTTCATTAGCTTTTATCTAAATTTACTAAAAATCTGATTTTAATATCTACCAAACAGAAACTTTATGTGTTTAGGGGGTTAGTTTTTCAACTTAAAGAGATTCACTAAGTAGCTAGAAAAAAGGAAAACAAAAGTGATTGCATTAGCAGCAGCGAGAGAAAAGAGGGCAATCTAAGTGCGTGTTTCATAGAGATTAAAATTCAATTAAAATTGAAAATATAGCAGTTTTTAGTCCCACTCGTCTAATAACAGTCAATAATAACGACTAGTTTTTCAATTTTAATCTCTAACGAACAGACTCTAAATTGTGGGATTGTGAAAAAAAAAAACAAAACAAGTATCGTGTTGTAAACAAAGCAAAACTGTATAAAATAAAATATTAACTTATCAAACTTCAAGATGAAAATATGTTGCAATTCAGATATTTACAAATTAATTTTTTATAACCAAATAAAAAACAAGAATAAATCTAAGTGTACAACATTGGTTGACAACAATGGTTGACAATCATGTGTTGTCAAAATCCTAGTATGTGATGTAGAAAACAGTTTTTTAAAATGGATGAATATGATGATGACGAATAAGATGTTGTCAACTAATATTGTACGTGTAACACAATTCAAAAAACAAACACACATATCCCAACGAGAAGAGTCAAGAATTCAAATCGATAAATTTTCATGTCATTTTCTCAACATGAGGGGGATGGATAAGGAAGATGACGTGGCAATTAGGGAAAATAAGCAGTAGTTTTAATTAAATGGGAAGAGAGATGGATAAAAAAGAGAAGTGCCCTAGTCGCAATCGTTATAAAGGATGAAGGGTGTAGATTCGTGGATCATGTGACAAACTTAACTGTCCGCGTGATCTTTACTTCACTTTGCAGGATTCCCCATCACACCCTGGCCCTGGCCCAACCCCAACCCCAAACCCTAAACTTTTATTATTTAATTATAGAATTAAAATATCTTCATTTCTTGTCTATTTTAATTTTTAATTTATTTTTATTTTTTAAATACGACTTTATTTTGAACACAATAATAATAATAAATAAAAATTGGAGCGAGTTCTCGATGGGAGGAGACTTTTTGACATCCTTAATTTGTTATTGTTACTTACTTACTATAAATATTACTTGAGCGTCCCACAAGAAACTTATCGAGAATGCCAATCTTTAGTTGAGACGCTTTTGATTAAAACTACGATCTATTTGCTAACTAAAAATTATAGTATATTTTTATATGTATATTTTATTTATCTTAAGGGAAATTTCGTGGCACATAGAAATCAACTAAGGGATGGATCATACCATATGTGGTAATTTTTTCAATAAATGAGGGCTTCTTTGAGCATCATTTTTTAAAAAAATTATTTTTTCAAAACTCATTTTCAGCCATACACTTTTAAATAAAATAATTTTACACGTAAATCGAAAATTTTTCTTTATTTTTAACCACACATTTTTTAAAAAATCACTATTCTAAAATGTACTGATATTCTATGAGATTGAAAAAAATGGTCAAATTTAGGAATGAAAATTATAATTTTATAAATATTAAGCTACTGTTAGGTAGAAATTAAAATTCAGATTTTAATTTAAATCAAAGTCAATAACTAATTATAATTACACATTTTATGATACCACAATTTTTTATCCATATATTTCATCAACTTTTATCAAAATTTATTAAAAAATTGATTTTAACCTCCACGGGGCTAATGTTCAAACTCACCCTCCGACAATCCTTCAGTTTTCGAAGAGGGATTTTAAAATAACTCATTGACCATGCTCTAAATTTTTAGAATGGGTAATTGGCCCAAAACGTCCCTATCTATGACGGGTTTTGTGGAAAACGTCCTTACGTTTGATTTTTTGGTGCAGAACGTCCCTACCTTTACATTTTCTAGCGCAAAACGTCCTTTTCACCAATTATTAACATAAAATGACAATTATACCTTCCTATATAAATAAAAAAAGAAAAGAAAAATAAAGAATAAATTGCAATATGCACCTCAACGTTTTTTTAAATGCAAATCAGTCCAAGATAATTGCAAAAAAATGACACATTTTATCATAATTGCACCCAAGCCCCTGTCTCCAACCACCAGAATCTTCCCATCTCTGTCACCGCCGACTTCCACCTCCAAAAAACCACCATCCCGCCCCTTAGGCTGTCGAGTATCACCACCACCGGTATCGGCCTCACCTGCCCAACAAACCCGACCACCATCCCCACCTCACGCCGCCCCCAAATGCACCCCCATAGCCACAAAATCGGTCACCGTTCGCAGCCAAAAAACTTGGCGACAACCACTCTTCCGATCACACTCATCACGCCCAACACATATTGGCCTCTTCTACACTCCAAGGCACATCCAACCATGGTTTCATATCATCAAATAGTGCAGCAATTCAAAATTTTCAGACCCAAATTCCAGCCCCTCACGCACGCGTATAAGTTCAGTGAATCCACCTCCAATTGATGGGCAAAGTGATGTTATCTCTACAAATTGGACCCAATAAAACCTTCAGCGGGTCAATACAATATTGGGCAACTCCTCAATTGAATCGATTTATCCATTACTTGCTCCAATTTTTTGAATCAAAATCTGCCCAATTTTTAGCCATTTGACATAAAATCTGCCTTATTTTTTCTTCTGTTGAAGTTCGAATTTGTTGTCTATTGGTGGTGGATATGGGCGTCGGTCTGTGGCTTACGACGACTGGTGGTGGTGGTGATTGTGGTTGATTTTGAAGAGGGAGATCAGAGATGGGAAGGTTCGTCGGTTCGAAATGGTGGAGACGGGGGCTTGGGTGCAATTAAGATAAAGTGAACCATTTTCTTGCAATTATCTTTGACTGATTTGCATTTTAAAAAAATTTTAGGAGCATATTGTAATTTATTCTTTATTTTTCTTTTCTTTTTATTTATATAGGAGGGTATAATTGTCATTTTATGTTAGAAATTGGTGAAAAGGACGTTTTGCGCTAGAAAATGCAAAGGTAGGGACGTTCTGCACCAAAAAATCAAACGTAGGGACGTTTTCCACAAAACTCGTCATGGTAGGGACGTTTTGCGTCAATTACCCTTTTTAGAATTTATTGATTGGAAACATATTCCATGCTGAGTTGTACATTGTTTCAAGGAACAATTGTATTCATGGTCCCAAAATTTACAATTATTTGTAACTTTTATCCTAATTTTTCATTTGTCGAATCCACAATGTCAAACCTTTATTTTCGTGCAACGAAAGGATACACATTCTTATTCCCCAACGCCAAAAGTGGCTATTGAGGGGATGAGTGTGCTTAGTTACAACCACAAACTTCTTGTTTTGAGGTTGTTAATGGGTTGGCGATTTATGGGATGTTGAAAACGGATAATGGGCTTGCGATTGTAGGTTGCTTGCTGGCTTGGCCAGTGGTGTTTGACGACTAGCGGCCGCAATGTTGTAGGGTGAAGGGAGTGGTGGTGGCAGTGGCGATAGGCAGTTGTGGGTTTTGGTTTGGGTTGAGTGGGGTGGGGTTTGGGAAGAAGACTTTTATTTTTTGATTTAATTATTTCAAGGGTTTAAGTTAGAAAATATGGAGTTACTATTTTGCTCCTCTTTAAAACTAATTAGAATTTGATCAAAATCAAATTTTTTCATCAATTGATAGAAATATGGACGGAAACGTCTATATGCCCTTCTTCCGTCGTACGAAAATGAAAGATTTGGAATTGCAATAAATGAAAGGTTAAGATAAAAACTACATATAATTCAAATATTTAAAATTGTGACTGCGATTATCCCTTGTTTCAATGTGAATTTATTTATAAATAATTCTTAAATGAACTCAAGAAATGAATTTAATATTTAAATAATGGTCCAACAAAAACACATCTCAAGTTATTTATAACGTTATTACAATTTGTAAATTTTCATGCCTAAATCGAATCTCAAACAGACTCCTTACTTTATCAGTTGAATCGAACTGTCCGCTTCCAACCGGACCCCACCACAAGTCCCTAAAAGGGAATTATATTATTTTATAGGAAACTCTAGAATCCTCCATCTTAAAGTAATAACAAATAAACGACGACGAATAATAATGGAGACTCGTTGACAAACCAATGTGCTGTTTTGAACAAATAGCTGTTATCTGGTGGCAAAGAACCCAGCTCCATGAAATGTCTAAAATGCCACTGTCCCATTTCAGTCGACAGACCCAAATGCGGAAATTCAGTATTTATTATTTCCATTCTTTGTCCTCTGACTTCACTAAACTCGTCAAAAGTAGTATTGACATTTTTTGTTTGATTCTATGCATGTTTCACTTATCCTTCATTTAAGCAATTCTAAATCAATTCGAATAGCTGTTATCTATGCATGTTAGCAAAACAATTCACTTCTTATCAAACCGATTACTCATAACAACGAAAAAACAAATAGATGAAAAGACTTCAAAGATCCAGAAGACTGGCAGGGCTCCAAATCAAAGCTGGTATCGTACAATCAAGAAGATTGTAACCTTCTTTTTCTTCTCTACTTGCCAATCCAGCCATAAGTGAACAGAACAATCAAAAAGAGAGTGAAAAGTATAGCATCAGCTCAAGGCTCAGGTAAAGCAGTCGAACTGTGGTTAGAGGTCAAATATATTACAACAACGAGCAAAACTTTCTCACAAAAGACAAAAAAGGAAAAGAAAGAAAAAATGCGAAACCAAAAGAGAAAAAAAGGAAAAGAAAGAAACAAATGAAACCAAATCAAAGAGCAACATTCAGGTGCAGGGAGATAAACATCAACTTCATACAGTTTCTCTTCAGGACTTGCATTTTATACAAGACGTTTTTCAATTTAGCAAAATGTAACTGGATACATGCAGAACTCCTACCAGCTGACAAGACAATTGAAATGAAACTAAGTGGGGAAAAGGATTAACTGTCAGAATACATTACAAGCTGAAAAGTACTTTACATTTAAGGAAAAGAATACAAAAATCTAATCCCAAAGGGAGTAGCGTGATTACCTCGATCAAATGTTATGCTTCTGGCTGTTAGCGTGTCTAGCAGTTAGATTACCTTCTAATGAATCTTCAATTTTTTTAGTGGCTCGTTAGACCGTCTTTCTCTACTTTGGTTGGGAGATGTACAAGAGAAACCACACAAGCACTGTTGTTTTCCGCAGGAAATTTGGAGTTCTTATTTCACACTTAACTTCATCCTTCGTGTATCAAGTGATCCTTAGATATTAAAGCAATTCTCTGCTTAGCACTGTCTGAGCGGAGATTGTCACCTTTAAACCCCAGCTGGATTTCAGTCGTGTTCAACAAGCAACTTAGATGGTGAGGAGGGTTACCGTGGAAACAATTTGATTGAACTGAAAGGAAAAAGTGGACTCTGCACAAATAATAAAATATGAGAACAAGTTATTACCTCGCTTTGACTATCAGGGGAGAACCACCTTAACAGCACTCCAAGATGCACAACCGCAGGTATTAACTTGAAAAGCAATGGAGTAGTCACCTGAATTAATATCTATGTTAACTATCCACTAGAAAATATTGACCAGCAATTTCCCTCTACCTACATTTGCATGACTTGGGATTAATTTCCGTGTTCAAACCAAAAGTCAGGGAGCCATGTTTAGTAGTCATTTATCTACCTTTTCAATACACACAAGTGTACACTACTGTAGTGTATGATTATAATTTTCTCCAAGCACAAGTTGTTTTCTCAAATATTACATTAATAAATAAGTTACACTCACACATCAAAAAAACATTTTTTGACCCCAAAAGCCGAGCCAATGCATTCAACTGCAAAGAGGTGGTAGTGTGATGTAGTGAAATAGATAGATCTCAACACATACAGTTTATTAAATTTCAAGTATAACCCTAGTGCTCTTTGCCAGCACACTTTCATGCATGAGTATATACATGCACGCACGAGAGAGAGAGAGAGACATAAGGCTGTTATTTACAATGCAAAAGAATATATACGTAAGTAGCATACTTCTTTCAGCTTACAGCAGATAAGGATTTCTTGATTTACAAATGCCAGTAGTATACTCATTTCAGTTTCATCAGATTTTAAAATATTTGACGCCAGGAGGTGGTGTTATAAAGAAACCCAGAGACGAGGTAATTGAATTTACAAAATAGTAAACAACGAAGAACTGAACTTCTATTGAGTTCTCCTTATCAGTCATTAGTTAACCGAACATATGGATATCCTCATGACGTAGAATGTCTGCAAAACCTCGTTCCATAAGCAGCAAAAATAATATACATGCATAAAAGCTGTACACGATGGATCAACTGAAGCATGAGGGACGATGATTTCGTACCAGACTGAGAGCTGTCGTTCCAAGAAGCAGTAAGTACACTTTACCCTGAAAAAATTTAAGAACAAAAAAGCATTTTGAAAACCGACCACATAAATATCACAAACTTCAAAGTGCTAGAGGGTTTACAAAGAAAATAAATAAGCCATAAGAAATTAAGATGGAAACTATACAAGTTAGCCTTTTCTCTCCCCCCTGACCAAACCATAAAACAGCCCCATGGGACTTCCGTCCACAAAGTGGGGGAAGGTTACTGATCAAGTTTTACTAAACAGCAACAATAGCATTTACCTCAACGAGATGGAGATTAGAAGCACGGCTGAGCAGTACAAACGCAAATTCCCCTATTTGAGCCAAAGACAACCCGACCTATATTGCTCAAGGACCATGTCTCACCTTGTTATGGGATGCAATATTGAATATTATTTAAGCAACATGGTAGAGATCTTACAAGAACTGAAGTTTTGTTATTGTAGCCAAATCCCTTGACAACTGCAGAAATTACTATGGTTTTAACAACCACCACTAATATAACTGATGCAAGTAAGATATCAACATGATTCCAGAGAAAATGAACATGGATGAGCATCCCAATGCTAGCCAGGAAAAGAGCAGCAAATATGTTGCGAATAGGTTCAACCTGCATGAATAACAATCCCCAAATGAATGTTGCTGGAAATATGAAATTTTCCCCTAGTACACAATGGAAGGGGCAAAATGCTTCTAGCTACCCAGGGGTGTACAAGAATTCAAATATAGAATTCTCATAATGACCTACAAAAAAACCTGAAGATATTGACATACATACCACATTATACATGTGATACATTACTTTCCAACACATTTTTGAGTGTATGGGAAACAGGAAACATAAAATTGAAATTAGAAAATATGCTACATAATATGCATACATTTTCAAGTTCCTATTAAAAAATTAAGTATTATGTGATCTTACTTGTTCAAGAGTATGCTGAGCAAGATCAGTTGTTGATATCATCACTCCAGCAGCAAATGAACCCAATTCTAAACTCAAACCAAGCTTGTCACTACACTGAAATTACATGAACCATCAGACTTCATCACAGTTCACTTTATGGGGGCTTATACATAGGGTGGAGGAATTGAGACAAAAGAACAATAAAAAATATGAGATATAGAGTTCATTGGTCTGCAAAGGGAAAAATGTCATGTACATTTAACAATCAAACTGACATGTAACAAATGAATGACAACAGTGACATAAATCTAGAGATAAAACATTGGCAAGAAAACAAACCCAAGCTACAAGCAGGCAAAATGCAACTGAAGCCAACTGATAGAGTTCATTGGTCTGCAAAGGGAAAAATATGTCACAAACAAACTAAACTTGAAAGGAAGCAACAAGCACATGCTTGTTCAACAATATTCTTGTGCCCAAAGCAAATCGCACCTGTGATGATAAATTTATCATGAGTTTGAGGAACCAAGGTACACATGTCCGTGAGAACAACGATAGAACAGCCAAGAATGCAACCAACACCACCAACCTGGTTGTCAGATAATCTGTATTATGTTTAACAGGTACAGAGAATGATGCTCATACAAGGAGATATTATTAGATCTTCAACTACTTCCAAAGCTAGGGACAATTTGAAGAAGCAAGAAACGAAAAGAAAAACAACATGTAATTCAACTGCTGTTTGTTTATTTGTCAGTCTGATATCTGGCTTGCACATAAAAAATGCACACACCAGATCATGCATATTATCACACCTCAGTCATGCCTAAAGCTCAACATTTTTGTACTGTAAATCATGCTATCATATTGTCCACTATTAGGGCCAGATGTTAAGATCTCTCGGGAAACTGAAAGAGGAACTCTACACCTTTTTTCAGAAAATCAAGTCTATTGTAAATGAAGAAAAGAAAATAATACAACAATTCATGGTCATAAAAGTTTCCAATTTATTATGTTATTTATGTAATACATAGATACATGCAACCTATTTTAGTAACAGTCAAACTTACGATTTAGTCATGGATATTACTCCCTGAAGAACACCTGAAGTTCCACCCAGGACTGGAAGCATCGCAAACAGTAAACCCACAGCACAGTCCTAAGAGGATTTAACACAATTTTACAAGATTCCTGGGCAACAATGGCTTGTTCTTGTGTGAAGAGAAAATAGAAATACATGTGTACTAAACAGAGTTGCAGAAATGAGTTCACAAGTAAAAATTCTTTTAACTGGGTGCTTTGAACTGCAGGAAAAATAAAGGGAAAGACGAAATACTTATGCTGAGAGTAGAATAAAATATGAAGTATTAAGTTGTTTTGCATTGAAAACTTGGTAACTGATACATTTCCTTGAAAAAACAGCGGCATCATATAAAAGATTAACTTAGATAATATGGATACCTGCAAAATGAGAGTGCCGATGGTAACTTGGCCATGAAGGGCATTAGTACTGTTTTTCTCCATCAAAAACTTATATACCTATAATCAGAATGTTTTGACCATCAAAAAAAAAAAAAAAAAAAAAAAAAANTATATATATATTCAGAAATACTTTGTCTATTAAACAAAGAAGATAATGCACAGATCTTACAACTGCAGTAGATGACATGGAGAGAAATGCACCAACAAATACCCCCTCCGAAGTCCTACCGCCACACGACTGCACATAAGCAAGTGAAGTTACACACTCCAGTTTGCAGCAAAGACAACTGAGGAAGAATTGGTGTAACCATTACAATCAATAAACTTGCTGCAGGAAGCCATTGTTAAGAGCCTCGAAGCTTTAAATTCGACTTAAGAGCACATTTGAGTGGGCTTATATATAAGCTTATAAGCCTACCCAAACATGGTCTAAGGTGCATGCCTCATTAAGACCAAGGTCAACGGTTCTTAGTCTTGCCCTTTCTGGGTCTCAGCCCCAGCCCTCTGGACTAGTAGTTTTTTCAAATCCTAGAACATTTTACAGGTTTCTTGGATAATTAAAGTCTATGTTATCCACATTGCAAGCTTGATCCTAAAAGTTGGATATTTAAACTTTGTGCATGTAATTAAAACAGTCACAATAACCTAAATAATCAGGAATTATTGTCCAATTTAAACACACCAAGGCTATAATTCCACAGAGGCACATAAATAGGAGAATTTGGAGTAAGCCTCCAAGAACGGCAACTGCTCGTACAACTCGAAGCTGTTCGTGAGAGAAAAGTAGATTGTTAGTCAGTTTCTAGAAATGGTCATAAGTCGAATTTTAGGCATCAAAGTTAAAAAGACTAATAAAAAAGTACAAAGCAGCTAATAGCACTTGCCAACCTTTGTTGTAGAGAACTCCAGACCCAAAGCAAAAAGAAGGAAGATTACACCAAACTGAGCCACTGTCTCGACCTAAATGAATAAGATATACCGAGATGATGCAAAGTGTAATATCATATTAATTATATGCTAACATTGTGGAACTGAATTTGGACAAGTTCTTCAAACAAAAATGTGCTATCGCAGAACAAGATAATTATAAGTAATTAGGGGATGGAGCATTAAAAAATATTTAAAACCCAATGAGTTTAATCATTTACTTTATGTTTTTTATAATTATCAAAATGTGCATTATTCAATCATTTGGGCTTTAGCAACTATCTGCAGAAAAGAAGAATTGGTTTTAGCTTTAATAGCTAATTATTGAAAGATAGAATTGTATTAATTTTTATTCCCTGTGACCAACATTGAATGTCTTCCTTTACTTTTCCCGATGTTACAGATTAAACGCTTCTTTCCTAAAGGTCACTCTTCTTCACCACTTCTTTATCAAACTACCTTGACAATAATATTCAAGTTTTACACTGTTATCAAATCAAAATCAGAAGCACAGGGCCCTCTCACACCAAGGGATGCAGATGGTATAGTACGCAAAATTCACATGGTTTGAATTCCCACCAATACCTCGCCAAGTAAAATGAAGATATTCAACTTCAGATGGAGAGGGGATATTATATTGGGTGCTTAGAAGGCATCAACTCCTCCATTCACATTTTGAAGCAATGGTTCTCGAAAGCTGAACTTTAAATCAGCACAAGATGCTGTTTACAGACTTAACATAGTGCACCAGAAAAGAAATCGTTCTGTATGTACATGGGAGATAAGGTAAACTATCATTCTGAGAGCACAAGTTTCTAATTTAAGATACGTACTTGCACCATTTCACTGACAACGTTGAAACCTCCAGGTCCAACAATGGACCCTGCTAACAAGTATCCAGTAATAACCTGATAATTTTTGTGAATAATAAAATTTTCAGACTCGTGTAGGTGAAAATATTGCATAAAAACAATAAACTACCATAGGTCAAGGATAGAAATCAGACCGGTTGTCCAGCACAAGCAAAAGCAATTCCACCACAAGTTGCAGACACGATGACAACAACCAGATCTGATATAAGCCTGCAGCATCACCAAGTTAGGCTACCAGAATTGAAAAAGGAGGGAGACTGATGGCACCATATCAAATATGTAACTGGTAAGTTTACCTCAAGTCTAACTGCAGCACTGGATATTTAGATTTGAAATTTGATATAATGAAAACGTTGTCCTGCAAATACGTAACAATTGTAATTTGCAATTCCCTCATAGAGGTACAATAATTTTTTATTTTCAACTGATTAAAATTCTTGCTTTGTCTTCTACTCTTAGAGAGAGAGGAAATGTTATTGATAAGCATAGTGGAAACAAGTGCATAAAGAAATATCAAGGGCCTTTCAGTTCCATTTTCACCTTTCTATCAATCAAAGTCGGGGTTTCTTCAGCTCCATTGTCATTGTCCAGGTTGAAAACGTTATGAAGTTTAAAGGATCTAAAATTATAGCAAAGCAGTTAATTATCAGCAAAAAGAAACTGTATGTCCAGGTGAGATGTCAAGAATAACGTTCTCCAAATTGAGCAAAATGCTTACTTTTCCTCCTTTGTTTTGGTCTCATTTTTCTTTGGCTTGACTCTAGCTACAGTTTCCAAAACTGCCTGATGGTTGAAAAATATAACCAGATAAATCAAGCAAAACCTACTGTTTGAAATTAAGAGAGAAAAGAAGCAACATGCTTTGCAAGTTGAGCATTTCAGACAAAGAAAATTTAATCAACTGAACTCAACCATGTCTTAAACAAGTTACTAGGGCGTGAGCATTAATCCTCCATCTGAGCACGTGATAATACCGCAGACCACAAGTATTATTCCTGGCGTCTTCCTTTTTCAAGTAATCAATCATGATGAAGACTTCCATTTTAATGTTATGTTTCTTTTTTGGATTACAACGTATATCTGTATTAGCATTCAGAAGTTCACCACAGTTATTTAACAGGGCATATGATGCAGTCCTATCCTACAACTAAAATAAGGGGGGCAAACCTTGTTATCTTTCCATTAAGTTTTATTTCTTTTAATTATTCTCTTGCACTTTAAGTCACCAAAGGGGCATTTACGACGTTAATTATGTATTAGGGTTTTCTTTCCTAGGATGTCTATTTAAACACTTTATGCATTGTCGTTTTTCTTGGTTGGATTTTGATCATTAATATTAATGAAATTGTGAGAATTCTCTCCAATTCTTGGTCACTTTTCGATATTCATGCGAAATTCAACGAATAGTAATCACTTGTCCATCCGCATCAGCATAGCATTAGTATCATCCATCAATTGTCTAGTTTTACATGAAACTTTGTTTTTAAGTTTCTTTCAAGCTACAAGCGCATGAGAATCATACTAAATTAATTCAACATATTTAGCTATAAGTAACGACAGTGTTACTATCTCAAAGGATAGGCAGATATGCATTAAGAGCTAACTTCTAGTGTTGTTATCTTTCAACTTCCTAAAACCACAATACCTATGTCATTTTTCATTAATATCAAGTTCTCATATTTTAGTTTTCATAGTACTAGTCTTAAACTTTCAAAATTAAAATATAGGGAAAATTGCAGCAACGGTCCCTAACCTTTTCAATTTTTGTAAACTTTACCATAACCTTCATTTTGTGCCAATAAAGATCCCCGACCTTTCATAAATATGCAGCTGGAGTTCAAATTGATGAAAACCATCCATTTGACCGTTAGTTAACCAATGATAGTAGAATTTGATCAAATTAAAAGGGTAAGATGGTAACTTTGTATTTATCCCCATTTGTCCCTTAAAATAATTAAAACTAAAATGAAAGAAAAGGCAAAAAAAAAAAAAAAGAACTATTCATTCATCTTCTTCACTCCCATCCCACCCAAAACGAAAAATCGGAAAATCAATCACCCCCGTCTTTGAAAATATTCTCGAAGACACCGTCTCAATTCAATACCTATCTTTTTCTTCCCATCTCAAAATAAAGATAACAGAAACCAGTTCCTTTCACACCGTCTTCTTCTTTACCTTCTTTGCAATTTCCATATCCATCTCCTCATCCTCTACATTACAATACCAGTCTTTAGTCCTCAATTATCTCCCTAAACCTCCGTCTGTTTCATTGAAAAACGAAAAAATGGGCACGGGATCAAACTTCGAATCCAAACTGGATCCTTACTTGAACACCCTGTAGATTTGCACCATGTGGATAATCTTTCATCGTCTGCTTTCAATTCAACCCCAAAATCCTTCTTCAAGCTCCACTTTCAACATGAAACCGTTAGAGTCAAAGCTCTGACCACACTCGTCACCGTTGCTGCTAGTAACGTTTTCAGAGGTTAAAGGGATTTCAGCAACTTGGTGATTTCGGGGCTCAAGCAAGGAAGCGGCGAGTACTTCACGCGTTTGGGCATAGGGACACCGGCCAAGTTTGTTTACATGGTGCTGGATACGGGAAGCGACGTTGTGTGGCTACAATGCTCCCTGTACAGGAAGTGCTACACCCAGTCTGACTCGGTTTTTGACCCTACAAAATCATCCTTCTTTCATGGAGTCTCATGTGACTCTCCCCTCTGACGACGGCTCGACTCCACAGGCTGCAAAAACCGCCCGTAATGTATTTACCAAGTCTCGTATGGCAATGGTTCCTTCACCGTCGGTGACTTCTCCACTGAAACACTCACTTTTAGCCAAGACCGAGTTAACATTTTTTTATTTTATTTTTTTTACTTTTTATTTTATTTTGAGGGATAAATGAGGATAAATACAAAATTACATTTTTATCTTTTTAATTTAGTCAAATTTTACTATTCTTAACTAACGATTTTTCATCCATTTGGACTCCAGCTGCATATTTATAAAAAGATATGGACCTTCGTTGACACAAAATAAAGGTTAGGGTAAAGTCTGTAAAAATTGAAAAGGTTAGGACCGCTGATGCAATTTTCCCTAAAATATACGACTTGATACTGATGAAGAATGATGTAAGCATTGAGTTTTTAGGGACTTGATGGTCAAAAACACTAGAATTTAGCTCTCTTGACGAGTGTCTATATATCCTTTGAGGCTAGTGTTGAACTTCCAATATTCAAATAAAAATCTACAAACTATCTATGTCTGTCAGGTAAGATAGGACAGGGCAAACAGAAGTTAATGTATTCATCCTCGAATTTAAAGAAGATATTGTTGACTGGCGCAGAATCAACTCGGATATCAACTTATTCTGGAGGGACAGGTGTATGGAGACAGTTGATTTCAGCTGCTTCCAATATTGTAAATTTCTTTTGTCACAACATTGATTAGTATATGAACCACTATCCAGATAAGAGATTACTCATTCTTATGTATTAATTACTTACTATGGTTTACCCAGATTGATTTACCATCATTTTCGGATTCCCAATACATTTTTCTGAAGGATGTGAATGCTAGAGATGATTCATACATTGTGCATGTTTGGTATTCCATGTAAGGATGCTTTTAAGCACTCCCACACATGCAAATTAACCAAACAATGCAATTACCCGCCATGGAACTGACTAATCGAGTTCACAATTAAAGCCTCATATACCCCTTTTATACATAAAGCAGGCTTGACAAAGATCAGAGAAGAAACACTGCCAGAAAAGTTGAATATATGCAACAAAACAAACCTGCTGCCCTGCCACACTGTTGTTGAAGCTACCAGCATCATTCGCTGCCATTATAGTTCAAGTACATAATTTAGGGAAAACCATAAACAAACAAGCATTTTCCCCATAAATAAAAGTCAAAATGAATCACAATAATTGAATAAAAAAATCAATTATAATAAACAACAACAGTTCCATAATCTTAATTTGAACTTATAACACTGAGAATGCAATACCTGAATTAATGTCTCAATATATCAAAATCTTAATTTGAACATTCTACACTATAAATTGACAAAATCACTCGTGTATTAAACTAAAATCCGCCATTCACTTCTCAAGCACCAAAAGCAAACTACAAAACAATACCAAAAAAAGACCCGAAAATAAAAAATCAGTTCCATAACACGCTGCAAATATCTTATAAACCCAATGGAGCTTAATTGAAAACCCTAACCTAAAAACATTCTAATGCAAAAATAAAATTCAATGCAACAAAGCGACAACGAGGTGAGAGTTGAGATCTAAAAAACCTTCATTCTGATCCTCATTCTCAGTGAACTCTTTCTCCAGTGCTCGGTCTATCATGTCAGCAAATGTGTCCTCCTTCGCCGCAGTCATATTACCGGCGGTGACATTTCCGGCGGCGCGGTCATTGAGCAGTTTCGAATCTTCGTATTCAGAAAGCGATACCGGCAAAGCAACCAGAGCTACGAAAAGTAAAATGAGGGCAGCTGATGATCTACTCATTGGGAGATTGGGCGCTGGATACACAGGCCCCGGCGCACGTTAAGAACGAGGGATGGGAGACTGTATGTGTGATTAAGTGCGATGCGCGTCGTTTTGTTTTGTTGTCGCTGTCCACAGGTTGTACACTAGTCTCTGCTACTCAGTACAGGGTACAATTCTGCGATTTGGAGGGAGTGAGAGAGGTGAAAATAAAAGATTTCAGATTTCTAAACCAGATTTTTGTATACGTTTAATTTCAGTCCATTCTTTGAGCAAATATTTTTTGTTAATAGTGATATTTTGGACTATTTTATCAAATTGTAGAAAAAAAATTGAATTTATATCTAAAATGATTTTATTGAGAGTAATTGAAAATGAGTTTGGTTTTTTTTTTTTTTTTTTTTTTTAAATGATGCTCAAACACAGGCGGGGTTAAGTCGAACTTTAATGAATAATGACCATTTTCTAATGGGAAAATTGTAGCAGCGGGTCCTAATTTTTTTCAATTTTTGCAAATTTTATCATAACCTTCATTTTGTGTCGACGAAGGTCCATAACCTTTTATAAATATACAGTTGGAGTCCAAATGGATAACATCAGTTGACAAAAATAAGTGAACTTTGACCAATTTTAATTAAATTGAAAGAGGTAAAATGGTACTTTACATTTTTTTTTTGCCATATTAAATAAGTTTAAAATTAATTAAAACCCAATAAAAGTAAATATATAAACCCACCCACATTCCCCAAATCAAAACCGATGATGTCTCCTCTTCTCCGACAAGACTTTACCAGACACTGCCACCACTGCAACCTTCGACCCACACCCACAACTCCCATTGACGACCACACACTACCAGTGTTGGCACCCTCCGTCGCCACCTTCCAACTTATTGCACATTCGAAAATCAAACCAAGAAAACTCACCCTCACACTCAAAAATCAAATCAAGAAAAATCACTGATTTCATCTCTATCAAACCTACATCTCAAATCTCACCCAACTCAAATAAAAAACGAGAATCAGATTTCTCCCAGATGGTGTTTGGTGTAGATTAAAATCAGATTTTTTAATAGATTGTGATAAAAAAAATTTGAAATGTGTGGTTGAAAAGTTGTGGGACCCATAAAAGATGTGGTTAATATTGATTGTTTAACTTTGACTTGGATTAAAATCGAATTTTAATCCGGACTAAACATGCTCCAAGTGAGTTTGTGATTGGTGAAATTGCAGCAGCGTGAGATCGGGATTTGAGATCCTATAAGTTGCATCAACTGTTTGTCCTCTTTTTGTTGAAATATCATCATCATATTAGACGTATGGATTGTGGGAGTCGACCTGTGATACTCCATGAGGTGGGTATGATCAGAGGAGGAGTTGCCAATAGTTTTTGAGTTCGCGAGTTGGGGTTTTTGGTCGTTATTCGACGACATCTAGTGAAGTTAGGGTTGGTTGTTGGGTGAGATGTGTAGAGGGGAATTAAGGCTTTCCGATGATGTGTGGGTCCGACAGTTTAGGCGGTATTGGGGAAGAATATAACCTGTTGTGGTGCCGACTGGTGTTGGTGGATGATTTTCAGTTGTGGGGGTAAAGAAGAAGAAACCATTTTTTATTTCTTTGATTTTTAATTTTTTTTTTTGTTTATTTATTTAATGTGAAGATTTTAAACTTGTCATTTTACCCCTTTTAATTTAGTCAAAATTGGTCGAAATCCAATTTTCATGGTCAACTAACGGTCAAATAGATGTTTTCCATTCATTTGGACTCCAGATACATATTTATGAAAGGTTAGGAACATTTGTTGATACAAAATGAAGATTAAGGTAAAGTTTGCAAAAATTAAAAATGTTAGGAATCGTTGCTACATTTTTTTTTTTTCCTTTTTTAATTAGTCAATTTGATTACTATAACAGACAAACGAACAACATTGATTTCCTTGTCGAACCAAATTTAGTAACAAAAGCAAGGGGCACGCGATGAGAATGGTCCAAATTTTTTAGAAAAGATAGAGTACATAAATTAAAAACAGTTGAATAGTCTTAGCCAAACATGCCACACACATTTATATCTCATCCAAACATGGTATTGGTGGGTTTGGAAGGACATTTACGAGGATAATGCTATTGATGTAGAGTTTAGATCATTATCGATCTATGTGGTATTGAGATAAACAAACTTTTTAGTTTTTGGACTTTAAATTTACAAAATTATTCTTATTATTTTATTAAAATAACAAATTTATCCAAATTATCCTATATATCAAATTTATCCAAATTGTCAAGTTGGGTTTTTTCGAGAAAAACTAAGTCCAAGCATAACCCGTGGTCAATAATAACAAATTTAAAATTTTATTTTTCAATTAATTTTGTAATAATAAGAAAAAAACAATTCATAAATATCCACAAAAAGTTTAGTAATTTCATACTTTTTTTGCATCTCATTTTTTTATCAACCTTTTAATTCTCAAAATTCTATTTTTTTATAATTTAAAAATAAATTTTGTAATACACTCTTCTACATTTTATAAAATTTTGTTAAACATATTTCACCAGACAGTTTTCACCTCCATCGCCACCACTACCATAACTTGTAATGGAGTGTTACACTCGTTTTGTCATTAATTTTAACCATCAGCGAAGTCACTACCAATACCATCGCCAGTCCATGACTTGTAACACTCATCGTTATATCACCACTACAATCGTGGTTATAACATTAATTGTTATGCCACCATGTCGTCATCGTCTATGGACCACAACCACTATCCTTATCATAAAAAATTATATTACAACCCATCTAGATCACATTACCACCATCATAAAATTATGTAACACAATGTTATAATGGTATTGTCGCCATCCTCAAAATCAAGTCTCCACAACACCAACACCAACACTACCACCTCAGAAGTCCTAAATCACTGCCCACAAATTTCATCAGCACTAACCCACCATTTCAACCACCAAACATCATGCCATCGTTACCACCATTTGCAACACTACATCATCGACCACCATCAATGGGGTGAGGTAGGTTGGACTATCTCTTCTTCGTCCCAGAGAGAGGATAATATTGCTGCATGTAGTGTGTTTTTTTTTTTTTAAAAAAAAAAGAAAGCGAATAATTAAAGAATAAAAATAGTAGAAGTAAAGTTAGAATTTCAAATTTAAATGGGATATATAGAGTAATTATCCATAGAAGTAAAGTTAGAATTTCAAATTTCAAATTATCATATCAAAAACAATTTGAAAGTTAAGCATCCTTTTGTGCGTAATTTCAAAATGATTTATAAATTTAATAATAATTAAACATTAATTTCAACCGTAAATTTATAACTACTTATTATTATTATTATTCATATATTTCGTTGGACCTATTATTATTTATCATACTATTCCTACTTATAAATTAAATACAACTTTGTTAAATGGAGACTAAGTTAATTTTAAAATTCTCGACGAGTTCAATCCAGTAACTATGCTTAGCTCGTGTTTGGACATCATACTATTAATTTAGTTTCTCAACATATCTTTAGATTGTTGAATAAATAACGATTATATTTATCACACCATCAATATCGTCGATTTTCAAATAGAAAGAGACGATAGTAAGAGATGTGAAATAACATTGAAAGTTGAGGGTACATACATTGGTGATTGGCCACGAAAATTTTAAGAGCATCTCCTACGCATTTTATGGATTGCTATCTATGCTGGATGAAACTTCAAAATATTCAAAATTCACTCATCTTACAATCATTAGGAGATAGAATTGATAACCATCAAGTGCCTTCTTCCATCACTAAGAGTTAGATATCTCAATATACTCAAATAATTGAGTATTGATCCATCCTCTACAAGCCTCATGCTCCAATTGGCCATGAATATGACTTAGATTTCAAGAGCAATTATGGAGTACAAAAATAGAATGTATGCTATCTCAACAACTATATATGTTTTCTCTCACAAGTCAAAATACTAATTAGTAATAACATTGAAATTCTAAATCAATTGCTAGCAATTCAAGTTGCGTGTCAAGATTTTGATGGCTCTTTATCATTATTGGGGATGCATTATCTCTTGATTCTAGCGATTGATATACACATTCTTATAATTGACGTAAACATTCTGATTAACATTCACATTCCAAAAATATCAATGAATCACTCGATTAACCACCCTCGAAGATAGAATTTGTTACCATTATGTGTCTTCTTCCATCACAATCACGGGTTCACAAATCTCATTATACATTTTTATATTGATCCATCCTCTTAAAGTTTCATGCCCCAATTTTTGCCTGGGCCATGACCATGACTTTGACTTCAAGTGGATCGTATTTAGCGTATAGGAGCTTGTTTTTAATGTGTTTTTATTTTTTATGTTAGGATCACCGTTTTAAATTTTTTTTCAGCGAATTATTTAAATATTCGTTTTGAAAAAGTCAATTAGACTGCTACTTGGTTTAGCCACTTAGGGAATTTTGTGGGAAATGGGTGCATATGCCTATATTTTAGATAATTTTTGTATAATTCTCCATAAAAAAGGTAGTACGATTAATGTAATGAATCGTCAAGTACAGTCGATTGGATCTAGAATCTTTCTTTATTACCATCTCCGAGTTATTTTCATTACGAATAAAATGTACTATTATAATTTGTATCACAGTCGGACATGGGAATGCTATGGAATCCATCGCCTTTGTTCAAAACATACCACTGTGTCAATTCACCACTTCATCAATTCGAGTCATGGAGCAACTTGTAGGCTAGATTAAGATATGTTGGTATAATGGTATTGGGTTTGCGATTAGTGTTCGCTGAAAATATGTCGCAAGCGTACGGGTCGCGTACAAGTAATAAAGTGGACCTTTTGAGTCCGGATTGTCAATCCCACGAGGAATGTATACTTTAGATTACACAATTTTTATCAATTTTAATTCTAACAACAAAAGAAACACACACAATTAAAAACATGATTTAAAA
>CAIGRF010347364.1:0-20074 GCA_903798235.1 Fraxinus ornus
AAATACTAGTGCCATAAACTTATCTAAAAATCCCATTTTGCATTCTCAAACTAAGCACATTGAGATAAGTCTTCACTTTCTTAGAGATCTTGTTCAAAACGACGAGCTCTCGCTTGAATTTATTGACACGGAAAATCAATTGGCCGATATTTTCACCAAACCTCTTGCACCCGATCACTCCACATTCATTAGATGAAGTTTGAGCATTATCGAGTCAAACAACGTTCACAATTAGAATCCTCCTAATTTTTTTTCCTTCATCTATCTTATTACATATTCTTTAAAAAAAAAAAACGGCCCGATATAGTGCGTTCAGTATGATAGAAGTTTTCTTTTTCTACATATTTTACTGGACGTCCGGTATGCATAGTGGACATCCGGTATCGAGAATTTCTAGTCTCTTAAATCGCGACTTCCTTCTTTTTCTTCTTCGTTTTCTCTCTACCTCCACTCGCCTCCCTACAAACTTCAATACCAAATTCTATATTCATCACTTCCCTCAAGTTTTTTCTCCCTAAAGTCGATTTCCACCAAAAATTGGTACTCCTAGATCTACATTTTCGGCCATTACATCCATTTTCAGTTCAAGAATCGAGCCCTAAAATTCCTCTCCAATTTTCACTTTGATTTTGCTCAAGATCCGATCTTTTATGGAAAAATCTACTACTTTGTACAATTTTCTAACACCCTATAACATATATTCCAAAGATTGCATTCCAAAAGCTCAAAATCCTTCCTTTCAAGCCCTGATTTTTGAAATATCCCCAAATTCTTGAAATGTCTACATCTCACCGCATGGGAAAGAGACTTAAGCAAGCTATTCGTGAATCCCTAAC
Organism: Fraxinus ornus; assembly: GCA_903798235.1. Taxonomy (NCBI): domain Eukaryota; kingdom Viridiplantae; phylum Streptophyta; class Magnoliopsida; order Lamiales; family Oleaceae; genus Fraxinus; species Fraxinus ornus. Next base: position 837 of record CAIGRF010347364.1, read on the forward strand.
TCCATCATTCGACGAAGAAATGGACCTCAAACCTGATACGCCGACGAACCCCTTCGAGAAGTTGCTAGTCTTATTAGGTAAAAACATAGATTTTGCCTCTTTTACATTCGATGCACCCGTATTTAGAATAGAAGAATATTTCATTAACATGGGGTGGGTGTCGATATGCATATTAGAAGAGTATGCATATCTACGTCTTATGAAGGATTTTTATAGAAACATGACTTTTCGTTTACGTCAGGGAGACATTTTTTGCTTCATTAAAAATGTTCGTATCACCGCCTCAAAACCTCTCATTCGCACTCTTCATGAACTTGAACCTTGTGACATTCAAACTTTTGTCGACAAAGCCCACCCTCAAGTTGATGGTTATAACCTGATCGACGCTTGTCGTCGTGTGACGAGTAAAGACTTTGAAAACATTACAAAAAGTTCTACAAATCAACTTACTCTTCTATGTAAAGTTTTACAAAATATTATTGCTAACATAATCCTACCTAGGAAGGGGCATTTGGATGAGGTAAAGTATTTTGATCTTTTTATTCTCGATTCTTTCCTTGTCGGTCGGCGAATTGATTTTCCATCCATTACATTAAGTCTTATGCAACTCAGTCACTCTTCACGATATGCTAAGGCACTTCCTTATGGCATGCTTCTCACTAAGATATTTAAGCACTCCAATGTCCTTCACGACGAAGCCTTTCTCAAACCCCGTCCTACTGACACTATTAGTTCAACTACTCTTAGACGTATGAAAATCATTAAGAAATACGGACAATGGGTGGTTGAGACGAAGGGGTTCGACCCGGCTTCGGGGCCCTCCACACTACCATTTGAAGAAGAAGAGAACGATGACACGACGAGGATGTGCCTCCTGCCACGGGTACCTCGAGGTCGAGAGCTCCCCAACCTACTAGACAAGGACTCGCCGAGGACCAGCTTTTACTTTTACATGGGCGGATCGACTCTTTTACTACGACAGTTGATGAGATGAGCGGGGAACTTCGTCATATACGGACATAGCAGGACGCAATCCTTGCCCGACATGCCAGCATGCAATATCAGTTGACCGTCTTCTTTACCGACATACTTGCTCGATTCCCACATCTACCTCCTCCTCCGGCACAGTAGTTTTATTTTGACTTAAATTGAAATCACTAGTTTGACTATGGTTGACTATTTTGATTATGTATTACAATGACTACTTGAATTATATATTGTAATGTAATGTTTTTCGCTGAATCATTATTGCTTTCTATAACTGTCTTTTTGCTTATTATTACCTTACTTTTTGCTTATGCCAAAAGGGAGAAGAGATGATATATAGATTTACATGATTATGTTTAAACAAGGGGAATATACGTGAAATAGATAGGGGGAATATATGTATACAATTTTCCTTATCAATTTGTTTTGTACATTGCAAATCATCGTGTTTGTCGTAATAAAAAAGGAAGAAATTATTAACCGCTGGTTGACGTCTTGTTTTGCTTATCACATACAAATTGTGTTTATTTCTAACAAATTTATTTTGAGCTTCTATAGTGATTATTGCAAATCAATAAAATTAAAGACATGAGGTTCAAGGCCAAGAAACTTGCATGCAACGATCGACATGAAAACAAAATTGATCAAACGAGGCTATGAAGATTGATATTGAAAAATTCGTGAAAAGATGCCTCAACAAGAATCAAGATAAAAGTCGAAGTACGTTCAAGCATGCACGTCAAGATGTTCAAAGAGTTTAGACTTTTTACAATCATATGTAAAGGTAAAACATTTCAATATTTGGCAATGAATCGAAACGAGCTCAAGTTTTGATTTTACGATCGAAAAATCACGACAAAAACGTTTTATTCGTAAACTACATTTTCAAAGGTAAAAATCAAATAACGTAATTTTGAAATATAGAAAATACCTTAAAAAATCATTTTTAAACATCCCTCGAGTACTTACATTTATTAAAAATTAAGGACGTTTCGGCGTAAAACGTTTGTACCGGACGTTCGGTATGTTAGTTTTAGGGCTAACGGTCAAAAATTCAGCTGTCCTGATTTTTCGGACAAAATAACTAGTTGACTGTCTGGTATGTTGCGGACGTCCAGTACATTACATCTGGTTTGGCAGAGTTATATTGAAATCTTGAGTGATTAACGAAAAAGATTTAATAACCAATTTATCCCCTCTTGGTTAGCCAATCTTGGGCTTTCAAATTGTTTCCTCATGTCTTCAAGGATTTAGATTTTATGACATTGAGTTTTTCCTTAAAATATATTGAGTTATGTTGTTGATTATTTCTAAAACAAAATATTTTTTGTTGACTTAAAGGAAATGGTACGTCAACCAACGCAAACAGCTATGTTCATAGATTTGTTGAGAGCTGTGTAAGATCTTGGCAGGTAACAAATTCAAGCGCCTCCTCAAATTGCATAGACTAACTCCAACATCACGAGCTAAAACATGGAACAATTTCTTTTTACATGCCCTTATCTTTGATGGTAAAGCTGACCCATTGGTAGCCAATGAGTAGATAAGCGGATTGGAGCGAATCTTCAAGCACCTCTCATATACTATACTTGGAAAATTTCGTGTGCTGAGTTTATGTTGGTGGATGTAGCCAGCCATTGGTAGGAGTTCGCTTCAAGCACTAGGATCGAGTTACAACAATGTAATCTCACTTGGGCATGTTTCAAAGAGGAGGTAATGAGAAATATTTTTCACAAGCCCTAAGAGATCGAAAGGAGACAGGTTTCTACAATTTAAGCAATAATGGATGACACTAGTCGAGTATGAGAGGAAGTTCAAATATCTCTCTATGTATGCAACACATCAAGTGGATACAGAGCAAAATAATGCTAGAAGGTTCGAATTCAGATTGTATCCAGAAATTGGAGGATCCTAGCATCCCATGAATTTACCATGTATGATCATATTCTACAATAGGCTCAAGTAATTTCAAATCGACTAGAAAATGATCAAAAGTATTGAGTTTTTAGGAAAGAGAAAAGGGAATGTGCCATAAATAGGTAAAGAAAATGGACAAAACAAGAGGGCCAAGTTTGGAAAGTGGTCAAGTTCAAGTAACTGAATAATATTCTTAGTCCATGTCCTAAGTGCAACAAGGCCCATAGAGGCGAGTGTCTTTATAGAAAGAATGTGTACTATCGATGCTTCAATTAGGGCCATATTGCTACCAATTGAAAAAACCCCCTACCAAGGAGGGACAATGAACAAAACAAGATGGGAGCTACCAGTGTCTTTACTTTAACCTAACAAGAGGCAACTGATAATCAAAATGTGATGTCAAGTATTCTATCAATTTCTGAAGTACCTGCTTATGTTCTTATAGACACATGAGTTACTCATTTCTTTATTTATACTAATTTTATAGCTAAATCTCGTACCACTTATGAAGAAGCTGATAGTATTCTAGAAGTTACCATCATATCAGGCAAAACACTTTACGTCAATCAAATAGCTGGGGTGGTCAAGATAAAAATGGAGAAAAAATAATTTAAAGCCGATTTGTACCTTTTAAAGATGACAGACTTTGATGCCATCTTAGGAATGGATTGGTTACGAGAGAATTGTGCGACAATACTATGCTTTCAAAAAGAGTTAGTTTTACATAAGCTTGGACAAGAGGGGTATCCCTTTTTCTTAACGAGAGTTATGCCTTTACCCACTCTCATGTCAGCTTTGTAGGCAAAAAAATTAATGAAGACATATTGTGAGGAGTTTTTGGTAAACATTGAGAGTTTTACATTCCGATGGATATTTTGATAATATTTAATTATTTAACTGGGATGAATAATTGTCTATTTATGAATTCAATTTAATTGGATTTTGTTTAGTATGGATGAATATTTTAACTAAGATGTATTATTTTTAATTGGGTTGAATAAAATTTAAATTAATTTATTTTCATATTCTTTTTTTAGTTTGGTGGCTTGAAATAGTTTGTAAATACTGAAACATAAGCCAAACCACTTCGAAACAATTTAATTTGGTTCAAAGACAAAACATTAACGGTTCCATGTGGGCGACAATTTCAAAAAAGGGCTTCAGTTGGTTTTGGTGGTTTCGTTATTAGGCCATACTAGAAACTAGCAGACATCAATGGCATCAGACAATAATTATGTGCAGCTAGCAATCCCTTGCTTTGACGGTCACTTTAATCACTTGAACATGTTGATGGAGAATTTTCTGTGATCCAAAAAATATTGGAATATCGTGGAAACATGAATGACTGAACTAGCCCATGGAACGGTTTTAACTAAAGCTCAATATGAGAAATTGGACAAATAGAAGCTAAAGGACTTGAAAGCCAAGAATTATCTATTTCAAGCAATAGATTGTACCATTTTAGAGACAAATCTCAAAAAGGATACTAATAAAGAAATGTAGAACTCTATGAAGAAAAAATAACAATGAAGCAAATAGCTTAAATCTCTTCACAAAGAATTTGAGATTCTTCACATGAAGAAATGAGAATCCATCGAGGAGTATTTTTAAAGAACACTAGCAATTGTTAACAAAATGTACATTCATGGTGAAAAATTTGAAAATGTGGCCATGGTGGAGAAAATTCTTAGATCAATGACTCCAAAATTTACATATGTGGTTTGTTCTATCGAGGAGTCAAAAGACCTAGATTAGCTTTCAATTGAGGAATTGCAGAGTTCATTACTGGTGCATGAGCATAAAATGACAAATAGTTGAGTGGAGGAACAAGATTTGAAAGTCTCAACTCATAATGAAATCTCTAAGGGAAAGGCTGATGGTCGAGGTCGTGTATGAGGTAGAGGAAAAGAAAAAGGAAGAGATAGTTTCACACTTAATTCTCAAGGTAGAGGCAGATAACATGATCATCAACCCTGGTTTGAGCATGATCAAAATTTGAAAATTCCAACATTCAAATGCTACCACTATCACAAGTATGACCATTCAGTAATAACGCCAAATTAATGATTGATATTAGATATTTGGAGAGAGTACCCCATGCTAATGTTGCGAGTACAATCATGTATACTATGGTATGAATAAGATCTCATGTTGCTCATGTTATTAGCATTTTAAGTAGATTCATGACTAATCCTAGACTAGAACACTAGAGGCTCTTAAGTGGCTTCTGAGACATTGGAAACGTACTATACATTTAGGATTAGTGTTTAAGACCTTCAATGAGAGAATAATATTAAAGGGTTTTGTTGATACTAATTTACAGTGATAGAAATAATAGGAATGTAACATAGCTTATATGTTTACTTTATGTGGTACTTGTAGAAGTTGGAAATAATAGTTGTAGCATATAATTACACTGTCTACTAGAGAGGTTGAATAAGTTGTAGTTACAAAGGCTGTAAAGGAAGCTTTATGGCAGTATGGCTTAAGGGTTATTAATTGAAATAAATATGATTTCCAACCTAATATTAGCTACTCTAATAGTCAAAGTACTATACATTTGTGTAATAGTCATGTTTTCATGAAAGAACAAGACATATAGATAGTAAAAAAAGAGTTTAATGAGCTAAAATGGATGAGAATATGAAACAACATTAAGAAAGCACGGAAGTTTGTAAAAGAGGTGACAAAATAAGCTAAGTTGAAGAAGAAAAGGGCAAAACCAACATTGGCAATTGGCACCCCGGTGCCACCATGTCCCTGCACCATATCTCAGTAAAAAAATATGGTAGAAGACCAGCACTTGAGTGCCAGTAACATAACACCTCAACGCCACTGAAGCCAGAAGATTTTTAGTGAAACAATGCCCCAGCATCATGGTTGAGACACCCTACATCGGAAAAATATTTCAGAACAATGGCGCCCCAATGCCACGACTAGGCATCGAGGCGCCAACCACCAGATTGTCATGACATCGCGGCGACAAAAAAGGATTTTTTAAATTTTGGGATTCTTTTAAGGCCCAATTCGACTTCATTTGCTCTTGAGACTTGATGATGGTATAAGTACTAGTCTTTAGGCCAGTTTTGAACTACAATTCAACTCGGTAACAGGCAAGAAAGCAAGGAAGAAAGCAAGAACAACATCGTGAAGAAGATTGAATATCTACAAAAATAGTTTTGTCTATTCTCTTCTCTATGTTGTTTTATATATTTTATTTGTTTCTATGGCTTTTGTCATAATTAAACTCCATATCTAGGGTTTGATGTACATAACACAACCTAGATTTTATAGGTTTTTGAGAGAAAGTATAGAATCTTTGAAGTGTGTTCTACTTAAGAACCTTAAACTTGATAATTTCTTGATTTTACTTCGGAATATGATTTTACTTCGGAATAGAGATATTGAAAATGAATTGTAGGAATAGTTTTTACACAGCACGAGAGAGAGAGAGAGAGAGAGCTTATAAACTTGAAAAAGTTGATTAGAGATAACTAGATAATTGAGAAACATAGTTGGTAGTTAGGCAAAATCACAACCCTAGACTTTCTCATCTTGATTATTTCTTCTAGATTGCATTGAAATAGTTGAATTTTTCCTAATTATAAAGTTAGAATTAGCTAAAACATTGATCTTATAATTTGTTTGTCTAGATAAAATAGAAGCTACTTAATTATAATACTTAGTATAATTTGCTATTCAATTCCTGTGGGTTCGACAACTGTACTTGATCCTTATATTACAAAACTTAACACCATACACTCACGGTATAGAAAAATACGTAACAAGTTTTTGGCGTTGTTCTCAGGGATTGATATATTTAATTTTTTACTAATATTATTACTATCCAGCTTTTGTTTTATTGAATTCTTTACTTTTAAATAGTTTGTTTGTTATTTGTTTCAGGTTTATGCGAAGATCAAGGAACATTGGACTATTACCCTTTGATTTTTAAGGGGTATCAGAAAAAACAAACTTGAAGCAATGGAAGAACAAGTAGCAAATCTAAACAATCAACAGCGGACTATTAGAGACTATGTCAGACCAGTTGTCACTGACAACTACTTCGATATTGCACATTCAACAATAGCTGTAAATAATTTTGAATTGAAGCCAGGATTGATCCACATGGTGCAATAAAATCAGTTTGGGAGATCTCTACATGATGATCCTAATGCTCATATGGGTTCAATTGTGATATCATGGAGACGTCATCAAACTCCATATATTTTCCTTCTCAGGGATTATGGATCCATCACAACTTAGAAGATCAATTGCGAAGTGAGATTAGCCAGTTCAGACAAGCAAACTTCAAACCATTCTATAAGTCTTAGGAGAGATTCAAAAATCTACTTAGAAGATTCCCTCAACATGGTTATCAAAATAGGATACAAAGAGAGATCTTCTACAATGTGCTGAATGGACACGGACAATAGTCGATATTCCAGTAGGTGGTACTTTGAAGTCTAAAACTGTAGAGGTCGCTTATTTACTATTGGATAAAATAGCCACCAACAGCTACCAATGGCCAAGTGAACATTCAAGTGCAAAGAAAGTTTATGAGGTGGATCTCATTATAGAGTTTACAGCTCAGATGTCATCAATCACAAACCAAATAGCTGTATTACCTTCATAAGGGTTTTAGCAAAAATCAGATTCTATTATGGTTGCTTCTACTTTATACCAAGAAATGGAGATGGAGAATGAGCAAGTCCAATATGTAAATGGCCAACACTTCAACCGAATATGAAACTTTTCAGCAGAAACTACCATCCACGGTTACGAAACCATGAAAATATGTTTTACGGTAATACCAGGAACGTACAACAATCTCCACCTGGGTTCAATAATCAGACTTCTGAAGGAAAACTATCACTTGAGGACATCTTGGGGACTGGACAATATTAAGACTCATATGACCAACATAGGGGGCCACAGTGAATAATCTTGAGGTATAAATTGGTCAGCTCGCAACTGTACTCCTAACAAAAAGGAAAATCTCCTAGTGACCTGAGGTAAACCTACGAGAACACTGCAATACCTTCGTACTGAGAAGTGGCAATGAGATTAGAGAAAGAAAATCAAAAGAAGCTTTGATTCCTACACTTTATGATGTGAACCCAACCAAGAAATGACCTTGTGAACCCACGAACAAGATGGAACAAACACAAGAAAATTAGAAATCACGTCGCGGAAAGATCAACCCGACCCGTTATTCGACTTGTACCAAGAATCAAGATTACACATAAAAAATTCGACATGTTGATTACCCGAAACAAGAACCGTGAAGTGAGAACGCCACAAAAGGACTGTGATCTCCTTTTGATAAGTTCAAATTAGATCTTTAAACCACCAAAAAATTGGAGGAATAAATCTCACAAATTGTATAAAACTTTCAAATATTGTGTGAAGTATTTTTACAATGAAATAATAAAAGCTACTTATACTAAACTATGGAAAACCCTAATTACCACGAAATTAGGCCCAAAAGATGCTAAAAGATATGGTAAAAATAGAGTTTTATGGAAACTAGGAAACTCGCAAAAATTAAAAAATTTCCTGCCCAATTTGGTCTATGCAGCCGCATAAAATGTTTCTATACGGCATCATAGAAGACCCAAGCCATGCGTTGGAGATCTCTACAGGTGGCTATATGATCGCATAGCATTTGGTGCTATGCGACCGTATAGCGTTAATTCACCCCGTCACTTCCCTTTGCTGTTTCCAACCCTTTTCGGCTTCCGCACCCAACATGAAACTTGGTCCTTGACGTGCTGACTTCTTCAACATAAGTGATAAGTCAATGATAGCTATGTGCTCGAGTAAACAAGTCTAACATAGATAAACACTCAAGTAAAAGCATAACACTCGATGTTGTTCAATTCTAACTAAAGCTAAACTCAATTCAAATTAATATCATCATAAGCGACAAGTAGTTCAATGCTATACTAGACGTTATTTTTAATTTTTTTCCAATTTTTTTATTAAATTAGTTATACAAACTTGAAAAGCAGTTGAAAAGCAAGCAACAAAGATCCTAATTCTCCAAATACTTACTCCCACCCCTAAACAAAAAGATTACATTGTCCCCAATATAAAAACAAAGATAACCAAATAAAAGAGTAAAGGATCAGAATTTCCCTGGGGTAGATGCAGATAGGTAGAATGATCAAGTTGGTCCGGTTGGTAGATGTCATGTAGACCACCACATTTCTTTGTTTCTATGCTTGAACCTTCTGTTTCAAGAATTCAAAATAAATATTAATGATAGCAAACAAGGTTTAAATATTTGTAATGCATTCACACCCCAAAAAATTCTAATCTCCTAACATTAAAAAGATTGAAATCTAGGTGCAATCTTAAAAATGCAGATCACATCAATGTAAGCTTAACGTAATGCTAGGATGTTAACGATAAGCCTAAATAAAATGAACTCAATAAGTAAACATATAAGTTACTAATGCAAATATTAAAGTATTGCCTAAAATGTGTTGAAAACCATTTAAATGCATGAATTTCTAATTAATGCACTCCCTAAAACTACTTGTAATTCAATAGTTAATCAAAATAAGGAGAAAGAGATAGAAAATGGGTTGCCTCCCATTAAACACTCGATTTATAGTTTCAATCTCGACTTTTGAACAAGTGTATCATGCAACTTTGAATATGGCTTTGGAGGTCCTGCTTAACTTGCTTAATTGGACCTTGTTCCATATTGCAACTTTCTTCCAAATTAATCACAAACTCCGTATTTGAGTAAATGATGAAGTCAAGGATTTCCTCTTCTTTGAATGCTACAAGTTCTTTTTCGCCCATTAGGATTAATTTCTCGATCTTTCATGCTCATGTTCTTCAATTGAAGTTTTCTCGAGTTCAACGTTCGTGCTCAAAACTTTTGGCAAAGAAATAATGACATGTTCATGGAGAGTTTTCTCCTGTTGTTGTATTTGTAAGAAGTCTGGTTGACATGATTCCTTTAATTGATGTCCATTAATAATCGGTGGAAGAAATAATCCCATAAACAAATCACCCAAATCAAATTGTGATGAAAGAAATAATGCAACGGGTATCACGTAGTCATTGTCATAGAATGAAATCCCCAAGCATAACTCCCTCATCAATTTCTTGAGCTACCAATTGTTATTGCCTTATGATAAAGTCACATACAAGAATTTTGTTGAAATCTACCATAGTTATCTTTTCTTTTACTATTTTTTCTTTTATATATCTTGAAAAAGAGAGGAAAAAAACTAAAATGGAACAACAATAACAATACAAGAATACAAATACAAGTCCTAATTAGTGCCAAGGTAAATAAATCCACACTAAAACTCAATCCTCGGCAGCGGCGCAAACAACTTGTTCACGAAAATATATTTTGAATTAAAATCACCGCAAGTGTACGGTTCATTAATAAGTAATAAAGTGAAATTTTTGAGTCCGCGTATCATCCCACGAAAATTGATTAGTTAATTGTCGCGACCTTAACCGAAACTAGAATAATATTATGTATTTGTGACTAAATTATATCTAAATTAATCTACTTTTGCAATTTGAGTGAATTAACTCAACTAAATGCAAATTATGCTAAATGCAAATTAATGTGTTTAATAAATGACAAACGTACTAGGATCTCGAATTCCGATGCAATAATCAGTTTTAACTATAGTTTTACACGTTGACAACACGATTGAATTTTGACGAATCAATGTTCCTATTTTATTTAAAAATCCCCCTCGAGTAATGTTAAACACTCTTATATATAATCCAACTATATTTCTATGATGGATGCGAACACATGAAAGTGTATGAATTTTAATGAGCACTTAATGATTCACGTAAGGTATAATGGTATATTTATATCCCCTATTGGACCTTATGACAATTTATATATGTCGAACATATTTTTCTTCTTTCGAATACATAAAATAAGTCACCACATTCACACAACTACCATGCACAATAATCGTGGAGAAAAGAAAATCATATCAATCATCAATATTCAAAAACGTGTTTTTAATGTCAAATATATAAAACTAAAAATTTAAAACTCATACTACATGGTTCATCGTTCTCATAGTACAAAGAAATCTAGCCTAACATATTGTGGAGAATTAATAAGTCTCTACTCTTACAATTACTATCTATGAGAGTCCTCTCTAGAATAGAGACCATATCTTCTCTCTTTTATTGTCGACATCAAGCTTTTGATGTTGTTGAGTTGCTACTCAAAGATTTCATTATGTTATCAATATTACACATCATAATATAAACCCTAGTGATATATCTCGAGGTTGTTCACCAGCCGAGGTCGAGGGGTGTTGTGGGACCTACTATTCGGGTGGACCATGAGGTTTACAAGGACTAAGTGGCACCTGTTAACCTCTGTTTGGTGTGGAAGATACTCGACAGTCATGGGGTAGACAAAGAAGGGATAGAGGGTATGATTTGCACTGTAAGATGAACCAAGCGTGCTGTATGAATTGAGTAGAAGGTAGGTGTTTCGCGTGTTTTTTGTTCGCTAACAATTAAAAAGGATCAGACGATTGTGTAAGGAACAGACCTCTTGAGATAAAGTCCCAAAAAGAGGTGTATTTATTGGCGAAAATGTACAATCGGAAACAAACAAAATGCCTCCAAGATCAGTATTCAATAAATTGGGTCTTAAATAAGTGAAGACAACTACCGTCACTTTATAACTAGCTGATAGATCCATCACATACCTCAGAGGCATCATTGAAGATGTATTGGTGAAGGTAGATAACTTCATCTTTCCCTTCGACTTTGTGGTTTTAGACAAGGAAGAAGATCAAGAATTACAATTAATTCTTGATCGACCTTTCTTGGCATCCGGGAGAGCTTTGATTGATGTACAATGAGGAAAATTGACATTGTGGCTTAATGAAGAGTAAGTCAGTTCAACATCTATCAAACTAAGAATTCCCTAGAAAAGTTAATACTTGTCATATGCCAAAATCAATTGATGCAGTGGTGGGTGAAAATTATAGAAGAGAATTGTTCTATGATCCTCTGGAGCAATATATTGCAACCAGTTATTCAATAAGTGACCTGCTACTGGAAGCTACATAGGGAGTAAGGAAATGGTAAACTTTCTCTAAGCTCATGAAGCTTACCCACAATAAGGAAAGAAAAACTACATAGAAGAACCTTTGAAACCTCCTGACATTGTTAAATCGAAAGAGGTTTCGAAAGCTATACCAAAGTTGAAGCTGCTTTCTAATCCTCGTGACCATTCTCTATTGAAGAAGAATCAAAGCCAAGAAAAAAGTTTCCAAATATAAAGGAAGTGCCTCTTGAAGATCCCACCTAAGGCATTCCAACATCATCAAGCTAATGACATTAAAAAAGCACTTCTTGGGAAGCAACCCAAACTTTCTATCTCTCTATCTCTTATGTTTAGAAAATTAGTTTATAATTTCATTGATAATTTCTTAATAAGTTTGTTTTTCTTATAGGTTAAGTCTCAAACTTGGGGGATGAGCTAGAATCAACATTAAACATCCATCAATCTACCATCACATCACCATGATGCCGATAGCAATGAAAACAACCAATATTTTTCACTTAGGGAAGTTTTCCTCCTCTACCTTTAATTTCACATTGGGGACAATATTTAGTTTAAGTTTTGGGGAGTGAAATATTAATTGTCTATTGGTTAGTTGTTTTGTGTGAGGGTTTTTTTTTTTTATTTGCGTGATTGTTAAAAAATAAAATAAATTTAAAATTTTGCATGCTTGTGTGAGTTAAATAGCTTTGTCGGCGTTGATGTATATATTTGAGAACGTGTGTTGGTTTATGAATTATAATGGAGTTATATTTTTTGGTTAAATTTCTGCTTATCCATGTGAAACGTGAAATTATATATGCAAGTGATTTGATTGTAGCGTTATACATGTATAGGTTGATTCATACTGATAGGTTAAAATAGAGAACTTAGATGTCAAATTCCATAACCTATGATTGACTACATCCTTAACCTTGTATAGCATAATTTGGGGTGTTGGAGTCGTGAAGGATATGATTTAGGCTTGTGGTGTGTGAAGTGTCTTTAACTTTCAAGTATAAGCTAAGTGATAACTGTATGCTAGGGATGTAGCCCTTTTAGTTTTGTTTTGCTTGTAAAGAAAAAGAGCATTGCACTTGTTGACTCTACGCCTCATGTCAACACCTTTTTTACTCGAGTTAGTAAGTCCGTGGGAGTTTTTTAAAACCCTATACCCTTTGGCTTTTAAAGCTGGGTAATTATCGACTAAAGACTTGTTAAAGGGGTCAAGAAGAGAAAAAATGGTGAGGTTAATCTCTAGCTAAAAGGATAATATCAAAATAAGCATGGAATTGTGCAATTGTGAAATTATTAAGAGGGTTTAGATAAGTAGTGTATTTGAGTTGCTTAGTATAAGCTTTATTGCCGAAACACTCATAATTTAGGAGGATCGTCACATGCATAAATTGTTGCCATTATCAGTTAGACTAAACCAAATCTGACTGGTGTAAGAAATTGGTAATTGAAAATAAACTTTAGATTATACCTAGGGAAGAGAATAAAAAAGAAAACAAGCTTGAGAGTGTATGAATCCCAAGAGAGAAGAAATAAAATATTTGACTTTTCGATACTGAGTCACAAAAGGTAAGCTATTTAACTAAATTTGTCATATGTGAATTCGTTTGTTAGTTTTGTTTGTGTACTTCGTTATTTTTTTTTTCTTTTTTGAGTTTGTTGGAGGACTAGCAAAATATTAAGTTTGTGGGTATTTGATGAGTGTTCTATATTCGTGATTTTTATGCCACTTAATTCGATAATTTGTTACATCTTGAGAGCTTTTAGAATGTTTTGATGTGTTTGTTGATGATGTGAGTTTAATGAGCTAAAAAGGATGAATATGAATCGACATTAAGGAAAGGGTTTTGGTAGAATTTTGAAAGAAATCTGAGGAAGAACTTGAGGTTTTGTTTTTCAACCAAAAACCCTTATCTGACTTTTTTTTTTTTTTTTTGCTTAAATAATGAGATCTAACAATTCACTAGCTAAGGGATAATACTCTATATATGTGTGCTCAGCTCACGCATGACTTGTTGGATTACGACATGTCTTCTGATCAAGTTATTGACATTATTCAAATAAATAATTGAGTGGGAGGAAAGGGGCTAAGACTTGCTTTGATGCAATTTGTCAACAATGGATTTCAATAATCAACCATGTATTCTTTGTGCAAATTTTCTAAGATGTCACCATATGTGATTTGAACTTAATTGAAATAAATTTGTGATAATAGCAAGGATTCGAAGCATTGTGTTAGACTTTATACTTGCAGAAGTTCTCAATTCCCATGTATTCATGCCTCTCAATCTTTTTAATCATGTTTGAAATGCCAACTCCACCTGTTTCACGAAAAAAAATAGTATGAATGAAAACGATTATACAATCATGTATGCGTGTATTAAAAGCTAGTTAATGGATCGAGTAAACAGTTGCATGTGGATAAATTTATCTTCCTTTTAAATAATTGAAAAACATAACTTCGAAGAAATTCATGATTTTAACCGATATAAAAATGGTGAATGAAGCTACTCACCTAGAGCGATGGCACTCACAAAGATTATAAATGCCAGAATAAAGATGATTATAGATGCCCTTCCCATCTTAATAATCGCTTTCATCACGACTTGTTGACCAATATACGCAGCAATAGTGGCAATAACAACCAGCAAAAGAGCTGAACACAGAGATGTAGAAATCTTATAAAATAAAAATAAATAACCATGATGTAAGAACCGATACAAGTTTACTTATTGTCGAGATAGAACAATCCGTGCATGTTTGGTACGTACATGGTAGTTAAATAAGAACTTAAACTTCTGTTGAGTTCCGTGCAGTTCAAAAGACTCGCACTTTAAGTTGGATATGCTCTTACCATATGGAACTGGAAACCGTTTTAGAAGGTAATATTCAACCACCGACATTGATGAAGAAAACATCATAGCAAAGGTGGACGTCGCACTTGCAACCTGAATGGAGGTATAAATTTAAGCCATCTTCTCCAACTCTCACGTTTAACAGACAAGAAAATGAAAAATGTTCTTATATTTAATGATGAAGCAAAGGAAAAAAAAATTCCAAAAATCTTTGTATGATTTTTTGAACATCAGGTTAAGTGAAACTTTTATGCACGTACATATAATTAAAAATTGATTAACAATCTCACTAAGCATTGTTCTTAATAAATTTGGGGTCAGCTCAACTTTTTCTGGAAAAATGAGTCTGCAACATTAGAAAGATCTCGAACTCACCTGAGGTGGAACGCCTAACTCCAAAAATAGCGGACCCATGATAGCTCCTCCTCCTATACCTAGTAAACCGCCTACGATACCAGCCAGTACACCTAACAAGCAATAGATTATCAGTTTGTGCACTTTCAAGTTGGAGCCTCCATCTCCCTTAGATGCAATTTTTCTCCATCCCTTGTACAAGTAAATTGATTCGTAACCAGATACACCAAGAGAGACGGGGATCTGGAGATCAAAGAACGGTAGTTTTGAATGCTAAAGAAGTATTAACAAGATTTTTAACACATCATGGAATCGGCTACAGGTTTCCCAAATATGCAGATTACACATACCTGCATCAAGTTCACTACCCAGTATATTGCTGAACATGCAGCTGTATAGTTCTGTTCAATTTGAGGGTGAGTGAGTGAGAGAGTTTTAGAGATACTGATTAGTTAAGATGATCTGGAAGTAAAAATAATATATGAAAGGAAAAAGAAAAAAGGTGAAAACCTTGAAGATCTGCACTGCAAGAAATGCCATCCAAACGAAGACAAGAAGACCGAGTTCCTTCCAGTGAACATTTTCGAGGATGCTAACCTAAGATTTTGAGTTGTGTCATATTTAAGAGTTTGGGAAGTGCATACTAGTATGGAAATATATCAGACCTCGGGTATTGCCGAGCCGTTGGCCTCATTTTCCGTGTCATTGCTATGGCCTCCACGATGAAGCTCATTATCTGCTTCTTCTGTACTGTTGCCTGGTGGAATGGGAAAAATGCATATTTTATTTATTAGCGGGGAAATTATGGGCCAAAAATGGAAAAAAGAAAATAAAAAGAAAATGTGATCCTTCTGTGCATGTTTGGCCTGTAGTATTATTGTACTCGACAATACAATGAACAAAATTTTATAAATGGACTCACCATTTGCCTCCAATTGGTTTGCAGCCTCCTGCAGCAATACAGCAATTGGCATTCAATACGAAAGAGAAAGACAAGCTATTCCAAGGACAAAAGGATCCAAAGAATACAAAAATAAATTGCACTTAGATTTTACCACGACTCAATTAATTTCAACCCTCGTCTATGAGATTGACGCTACAAATATGAATAACACAAGACACCAAAATGCCTCCAAACTGTGTAAAAAAGTTGAAACGATTACCTTTTTCACCGTAGTTTCTTTTTTCCATGCTTCAACTCCTCTAAAAAAGGCCCTAGTTGATGTGGCTGCAAGTTTCATATCATATAAAAAAGAGCTGAAGCAGGATACATAATAAATAAGTTGTAACACAAACGTTAATTACCTATAAAGAGAATGATTAAAAGAACCGTGATCATCCAATCGGCAAATATCACATTGAAAGCAACTCCAATGCTAATGCCTAGCATAAGCATAGGTTGGATGAGAACAGCCAAGTCATAGTCGATAATTGGCATGTCAATAGTTGGATGCCGTAGCTTAAGATTACAGTAAACAGTCGAGAGTGTAGCTCCCATGATCATACCTGTCAAATTAGAAATGACATCTATGACTCCATACAACCGAACTTAACTTATCCAAGCAATTATTCAGTTTCCTCTTCAAGGAGAACTTCAGGACCATTAAAATATTTTATATGATTAGTTTCCTCTTCAAGGAGACTAAGAACTTCAGGTTGAGGATGTCTAAAACTATATGCATAGATTCTTGGATTTGAATTAATTCAATCAACAAAGAACATGGAATACCCAATCCTGCTTGTTCCATGTTAACTCACATTTTGAGACAGCAGCTGATGATTTTGAATCAAATCCAACAATCAGAGTAAGCATGGGAACAAATATCCCACCACCACCAACGCCAGCAACACTTCCAAAAGCTGCTCCGAAAAATCCAATTATGCTACCAACAACAATTTGCCAGTTGAATTTCAGATCCTGTAGACGACGTACCATATTGTCACACGTTATAAGCCTTCCATAACATGAAAAATCAGTATCAACCATGTAAACCTCAACTCGTTACAACCTTTTTCAAATAGTAACAATACATATTTATGAATTTACACAGACCAAAAGTAACACACATAAATGTATGATTCTCCCTGGCTTAGGGAAGTTGTCACTGATCGTATTTGAAGCCAACTATATGAACTATCTTTTGCTAAAAGTTACTATTTTCTGGTCATATGCATATGTCCGTTAAGAAGTTCGCGTACATGCATCCAAAGCACAAACATGTATAAATGTTAATACTTCGATCCAATCACCTCATAGCCCTTTGAAATCAACAACCTAACAAGAAACCAAAGAACAAAATCCTGCCGAATCACAAAGAATATCATTTCTGAACCAAAAAAAAACTGCATCCAAATTATCTATCCTAACCTCCAAATTCCAAAATCAATAAGTACTCAACAAATAAATAGGAAAGTAACATATAAGATCAAACTCAATTCAAATATATTAAAGCAGAAAACAAACTGATTTTGAAAATTATAACAGAAGAATTGCTTTCACACACCGGCCAAACATGCTGGTACCCAGATTTGTTGGCTTGCCTTGTAAAATTCTGATAATTTGTTAAAACATATAAATCAGAATGTGAAAACTCGTTTGCACTATGTGTTAAAAATTTCAGCTTTAAGCTACTTCCTTCAGCAGAAACAAATATTGAGGCCAACAGCAAGCTCCATGCAACTGTTAGTAAAGGTCTAAAAGCCTTCAATTTTTCTTGATTCCCAGCCATTATTAACCAAAATTCTCACTTCTTCAGTACAGAATTTTCTCTAATTCAGGTGGCGGGTGGGAAATTTTTTGCTCAAAGTAGGTGCATGAGAGAACTTGCACGAACAAGAAAAAAAGAATAGCCCAGAAAAAGAAAAGAAACAGATTTTTCTTGATATTCAATTAGGGCAGCAAATCCGAGATCTCAACCAGGCTGCTCAATTAACGGTGTACTTAAAAATGTCTGAAAATTCTCTAACGAATTTATAATATTTCGAAATCCATTCCTTAATTGGCATTTTAATAAATTTATAAAAATTTAATTAATAGAATGATTTTAAAATATTTGAATAGATTTCAAGTTTAAAAATATATATATATAGCAATTTCCAATCCATGAAATTCATTGAAATTTATGATCTTTCTAAATTCATCAAAATTATAGACACCTTAAGCTTCAAAGTCAACAGAGATTTTAATGAATTTTAATGAAATTCTTAAAAAAATTAATTGAGGACACCTAAATTTTAAGGAATTCATTAAAATGTAAATTAGATACACCTAAATTAAATTTATCACAATTTCAATTGAAGACACCCTTCAATTTGATACAAATTTCACTATTTTGTCCACTTTTATTACCCGTAGAAATGTATTATTTAATTTTGATGTCTAACTCGTGCAGGCCAAAAGACAAAGAAACTATTCAACTATGATAAAAAAATGATGGAACGTGGTACATGTATAGGCAATTTAACAGATGAAAAATAAATAATGATTCATTAACTTCTAGTTCTCCATAACTCATTCTAACATGGCCCCTGTTTTGTGTTACTCAAACGAGAATTTTAGTAGATTTTAATAAAAATTAATAAATAACATGAAAGAAAATTGATAAAAATTGTGAATTTCATAAAATGTGTAGTTGATAATGAATGTGGGAGATAAATTTTAAAATTTTGAGGTTTCAAATTGGGACTTATTATTTCGTGCATTTAGTTCCTGTTTAATTTAGATAAAAATAAAATTCTTAGAGAATTTTAAATAAAGTTGATAAAATATGTGATTAAAAAGTTGATAAAAGTTGTGTATATGAAACATATGATTAAAAATGAGTTTGAGTGCAAATGAGTTTAAGAAAATGAGTATAAATGATTCAATTTTTTCTCAAAATCTCAAAATAAATAAATAAATAAAAAATACTACGACAACCCGTGAATATGTTCCAATAGAAAAAAATATTTCCTCAAATATTTTGCCCAAAATTGTAAGAAAAGCTTCACATGCTTCCCTCCATGTTTTGAATTAATAATTTAAAAGATTTGAATAGATTTCAAGC
>CAIGRF010347380.1:28681-44816 GCA_903798235.1 Fraxinus ornus
AAAAAAGGGAATTGCACTTCAGGTCCTCCAATTTTGAAGGGGCCATGTTTTGTTAATTCAGGTTTCAATTAGAACAAAAAAATTCAAAAACTTACCTCAGTGATCATTTTTGAAAGAGCCTGAAAGTTGAGTGACCGTTAATGCAATTTTCGAACTTCAGTGACACTTTTGCTATTTTGCTGTAACTTAGTGACCATTTGTGAAAATAACCCAAATACAAATACATTTTGTACTAAAAAATGTGAAAATGTACGAAAAAAGATAAATGATAAAACATAGGAAAATGGAAAATTGAATGACGCAAACTTTTACAGTAACGCCATAGCGTACGAATGCGTGCGGTACTGCTTTACCGTCAAAATTTGAGATGACTCCTTACTTCGCCCCTCTTTCTCTCTCCTCTTCCACAAATTTCTTGAAATGATCTTATTAATATATGTAGTTCTTCCTGTTCTCTCTCAAAATCTTAATTAGTCGAAATTACTGGGTTTTTTTTTTTGGTTAACAATCTTTCAGTTATCACTCTCTTTGTGTGTACGAGGCTGTCGGTAAGTTTCTAGTACCGTGTTTACCTTTTTGGTTAGCTACGTAGTTTACTTTTAACAGATTTCTTTTTTGGTGCTTCTTGAGTCTTTTAATGATGTTAATTACAGTTTATGAGGGAATTAGGGGGAGAAGATGGGTCTATAAAATGAAATAATGGGTTTTCATTTTTTTTAAATTTATTTATTTAAAAATTTAGTTTTTTATGAAAAGAAGAGAATGATAAACATTGCTGGGACTTGGGTTTTTCACATTTTCTTTGCCTGAATTTGGAGAAATAATAATTTTGAAAATTCACTTGGAGTTCGCAGCTTTAATAAATTGAATCTCGATGGTAAGAAAAAAAATTGCTTATGATCGTTATATTATTTTATCTGATTATGAATAATATACTTGTAAATTAAAAAATTCTCATATTATTTTTTTTTGCTATTAATCACATGTTCCTTAAGCTTGAATTTGATGGATTAGTGGGCAAATTTTGAAAATTTTAATTTTTCTTAAACTGGAAGAGATAAAGAAAATGAAACGTTTCCCGAGGCAAAGCCCTTTTTTTTTGGGTGGGTTGGGATTTTGGTAAATGGCTATATGTAATGATTATGCTTCATATTATTATACCATCCTTTCCATGCTCCTATTTACTTGATCGCACACATTTCTGGGACACCTCTCACATATCGGCAAATAGTCATTTTTGAAAGAAACGGAAGTATGCAATCTTTCTTTAAATAAGTTTTATTAAGGAAGATACTACATAATGAATCAATGTTTGATTCAATTTTCACAGTGAAGAATCCACGTTTTGCAGCCAGGGTGCAACGTTATTTGACAAAGATGTAAGGGGTGGGGCAGAATAAGAAGTTTTATAATTGTTTGGTGAAACCATATTTTTCTAAAGAGATGGTTAAGTTCTAACACTCTTGTTAGAGGGAAGTATGTGCTTTCTTTAATTATGGGGCTGGCACCCCGTGGTCTCCATATATAACCAATTGGAAGTTGGATCAGAATAGAGTTCTCCATTTGCAGATTTTAAATTTTTTATTTTTTTATAATCTTTAATGGTACTTTTGATTGTCAAATTCATGCAATTTTCAAACGAACTTGGAGATTTTTGCCATCTAATATTTGACTGAATTCAAGGTATAAACTTGTTCCCATATGAAAATAATGGTCAAAATCGGGTTCATTTGTCCACTGCCCCTATATGAAATAGGATTATCTAGCAATTTATTGATATCCTTGAACTTCATTAATGTAACAATTTGCTACGCGGTTCTCATTTCGTTTCTCTCTATTGTTGGTGACTTCTTTAAGCAATTTGCATTTGAACAATTACATTCTGGAATCATTAGGGACAATGGCTGGACAAGCTGTTTCAAATCAACCAACTTCATCATTTGACTTCGAGCTTGTTGAAGGTGAATCTGGTCACAGCAGTACTATCATTGCATCGTCTAACCAAATCAACCCATGGATCGACCCAGCAACAATTAAATTGAGGCACAGAATTGGAAGGGGGCCTTTCGGTGATGTATGGTTGGCTACTCATCATAGCACGACTGAAGACTATGAGGAGTATCATGAAGTGGCTGTTAAGATGTTACATCCCATAAAAGAAGATAACATTGGAGATGTCTTGAATAAGTTGAATAATTTTCTTTCCAAGTGTCGAGGGTTGGAAAACATTTGTTGGCTGCATGGACTTTCCATTATTAGTAAGAAAGTGGGTTCTCTGTTCGAACTTTTGTTTTTATAAAAAAATAATAATATTGAAAAATTTATTAGGTTACCAAATATCTCAAGTAGGGAAAAAGATGCGATAACTGCTCCATGTTTGTTTCTTCTAGATTTGCATTGTTATGAAATTTTACGAGGGCTCAATTGGTGATAAAATGGCTCGATACAAAGGGGGGAAATTGCCACTGAGTGATGTTTTGAGGTGATTTTGGCTCATCTTGTATATTGTGGACTTCATTTTAGTAAAAAGATTTCGTTGCATAATTGCATTAGAAGCACACATTCTTTAATTATGGTTTTCTACAGGTACGGAGCAGATTTGGCTCAAGGAATAATGGATCTGCATGCAAAAGACGTCCTTATTCTCAACCTTAAACCTTTTAATTTCCTTTTGAACGAGAATGACAGGGCAATTCTTGGGGACATTGGAATTCCTTTTGTGTTTCTTGGGGTTTCATTAACAAATACAGAGATGATTCGAAGACTTGGTACTCCCAACTACATGGCTCCAGAACAATGGGAACCAGAAATAAGAGGTCCAATATCATTCGAGACTGATTCGTGGGGATTTGGTTGCAGCATTGTGGAGATGTTGACTGGCATTCTTCCTTGGAGTGGTAAATCTGTCGATGAAATGTACAAGTTGGTTGTAAAGAAGCAAGAAAAGCCACATATTCCTAGTAGCCTCCCTCCAGCCATCGAAAATGTCCTTATTGGTTGTTTTGAGTACGACTTCAGGAGTCGCCCTATAATGGCAGACATATTACATGCATTTAAGAGGTATCAATTTATTTTTTTGCTTTGTTGATAGATTTTTTATTTTTTATTTTACTGAAGTTTTGAAGAGGGGGATCTAAAGCACTTGCGCACTCAAATGCAGTATGGGAACATTTTTGTAAATCTTTTTCTATGAGAACTTTTTAAAGCGTGCATCTTTTGATTTCATGTGTAAATACTAGTGGCATTCCCCTTGAGCAATGGTGCTGCATCTGCCTCGGGGGTTAAAATGACAAGGCCGTTTCACCTACCTTGCGGTGTTATGAAAATTTTTGATTCTCTATCCTTGATTGGTCCTTGATGGATCTGAGTAGAAGGAAGGGATCCGTGTAGCCGACTCCAAATAAGTATGAGATAATGTTTTATGGGTTATGCTACATCAACATAACCCTTTACATAATGTGTGCCATAATGGCCACATGGAGGCCCCCTATTGGGGGTGCGCCTGGGCACACATTATGTACAAATAGATTTACCCATGTTTTATTGAGATTAACATGCTATGGAAATGATGATCTACTCTGAATTTGTTTATTTATCCAAATTAAAGAGTTCGCGCAAGTTATTTTGAAACAATTTGTATAATCACGAGGCGTACCATTGCAATTCCTTATTTAGGAGCACATTTGCTCTTCTTCTGCGGTAGGTTCCTGATACTGGAGTATATTAGCATTCTTTTGGAAGGGTTTTGGGCTTGAAGAGGCAAATGCATTTATTTTTAGCTTACTTTTACTATGTTTGCAGTTCACAAAATGCAGTTTACCAGGATGGAGGCTGGACAGGTTCTGGAAGTAGAATGATTAGGGAGAAGCCAGGTGGCAGTGGTTATACTGAGTGGTTCCTTGCAAAGGACCACCTCCAAGTGGGCGACATGGTGCGATCTAGAAAGTCACCGGGCTCTTGCAACCCTGAAAACATGGATGTCCCGGAGGGGACTGTAGTTGGTCTGGAACGTGATACTGATCAGGACGGATTTGTTTTAGTAAGGGTACATGGAATTCACGATCCGATAAGAGTTCATGTTTCCACATTAGAGCGTGTCACATTTGGATTGGCTGCGGGAGATTGGGTTCGTCTGAAGACAGAAGACAGAAAGCATTCATCTGTGGGCGTCGTTCATTCGATCACCCGTGATGGAACGATTGCAGTTGCATTTATAGGGCTGGAGACTCTTTGGAAGGGCAGCTACTCAGAATTCCAGATGGCAAAACCTTACTGTGTAGGGCAGTTCATAAGGCTGAAATCAAACGTATTTAGCCCTCGATTTGACTGGCCTCGAAAAAGAGTTGGGGAGTGGGCAACTGGAAGAATTTGTCAGGTGCTGCCAAACGGCTGCCTTGCTGTCAAGTTCCCAGGCAGATTAACATTTAGCGACGAAAACAGCAGCTTCTTGGCTGATCCAGCTGAAGTGGAACTAGTATCGTTCAACACTTGCCCTGGAATGGTGAAGAAGTATCAACATCTCGAGGATTTTCACTGGGTTGTCAGGCCACTATTGATCGCATTGGGCCTATTTACGTCCATGAAGTTTGGCCTTTTCGTTGGGAGGAAAATTGGGAGATCAAAGAATAAAAAGGGACATAATCATGCCATCCAAAATGGTCAAAACGCAGATGGCTCGACTGCTGGCAACACTGCATGGCGTCCTCCAAAAGTGACAAATATTTTCAGATAAGGTGTCTATCACAGGTAACTCCAGTTATGTAATGCTTGTAAACTTAAATGTAATTCCTGCTAAAGATCATCAAGACGCTTCTCTGAAGCTGAAAAAAAAAAACCAGGTCTCTTATCTTAGCCTCTTAGGTATTGTTTCAGGTACTGAAGTCAGGCACTGGGAGCTTATTACTGTAAATAGATGGTTCTTTGTTTTATGAATGTACGGTGTATTTCATGTATATGTTCAATTATCTGCACTTTGTTTGGCTGTTGGGTCAAGTTTCTTGGCTTCACATTTATTGATTATAGTATTATCTCATCATCTGCGTGTTCTGTAGCTTTAACACTGCAGGATTTTAATTTTTATTTCCCCTGGAAATGTTGTGGAGAATTTCAAACTGAGCACCTGGCCGCCTTGTTCTACCAAGAATGTCTATGGATTACCGGTCGAATCACAATGTTTGTGAATTGTGAACATTCACGACAACAGCCAACTTAGCTTTTATTATTGAAGTCGAACTACATGAATTCATTTTATTCATCTTGTTCGATTGATGAAAATAATTTTAGGAAAGCAAGGAAATTGCTTTTTATTTACCAGCATCTATGATTAAACTAAGTTAGGGCTCATTAAGAAATTTTCAATTTATTTTGCTATTCGAAAGTGATCTAATCTCTAAGTCTACAACAAATTGGACGAATTAGTGTGTGAAGTTCTTATCCTACCCGAAGATTGACAAACGAACTTGTCAGAATAGAAGATCGACAAACGAACTTGTCAGAATAGTTGATGTCTCTTCGTCGTTTGCTTCTTGTTAAGATTAATTCGAATAGAACATTTGAAGGACTTAACTTGGATATTTTTTTTATTTTTTTTTAGTTAAATAAGATCTTGTTTAATCCTAGGTCCCAAGGAAATATTGAAATGATCGAGTTTCACTATTTAAGATCGACTACACAAATTCAATTTTCAAGTTGCACTCAATACGGTACAGTGCATCTGATCAAACGCAAATCGACAATTGACAACCGCAACATACAAATGTTCTTCCCCCTTCTAATTTATTCCATTCAAGAAAATTTCATTATATCCATTCAAGAAGTGTACGAGATACAACACACTAATTTCGATCAATGAAGAAAAAATGATTACTCAGGCGTCTTGATCGGATTATAAGGATTGATTATTATAGGCAGCAATGAAGTGCCTAGAAGACAATACCAGGTATGAGAATGAAATTGAAGAGCTAAGCATATGCATATCTTCCTAGTATCTTATCAACGCCCATGAATGATAAATCATAGATTGAACCGTTGAATCGGAAAAATTGGATGCTATCAGATGTTGGTTTCTTTGTATAGAACATAAACCAGAAAAACAATTTGAAGAATTGTATACATGAGACAGTGAAGTGATAGGAAAAATATATCACACCAGATTACAACTCTCTACAACAAAGATTCATTTTTCACATTCATTTTATGATGATTTAAGGGTACAGTAAATATAGACCTGCTAGATTTACAAAATTCACTACAATATTATCAATTTGAAACTTCATTTTGTACATTTACATCCGAAGGGGGTTCGCAATCACCTTTCTTGTGCGATTTTTTCAATTTAAGAGCGCAAAGAATAATGGAATTCACCTGTTTTCTCAATAAACCATTGTCGACTAAGAAGGACATCAGCGTCGTCCTCAGCTCCTCGTCTACTGAGCTCATGTTATAATCCAGATTAGTATCTCCATTAACAGTTGAAGATGAATAATCTGAATTCTCAGCTAAATGCTGCACCTAAAAAATTTACAGAGCAAGATAAGCAACTTGTTCTGGAGAGAGGTATCAAGAGAACAAAGATGAGAAAAAAAAAAAAAAAAAANTATTATACTTTCCTTCCATAACAAAGCAGAGAAACAGATCCAGCTGAATTTATGCATCAAGAATAATTTACAGAAATATAATCAGCAAGTCCACTCGCTTTCAATTACAATTTCCCATCTCTTTGATGAAATGGTTGTTAAAGGAGATCTTTCCTCAAATAGACACTTGGTGCATGTTTGGTACAGAGTATTAGAAAAAAAATTAAACTTCCACCTTACTAAACACACCACTATTATCTTTGGCTGCTGCCAAACCCACCCTTTAATAATAAATATTGACTTCAACTATTAAAGATCAACTCATTCATGACCAAAGGAGATAATAACAGTTCACGATAGAGGTACAGGCGCAACTTTCGGTTCAACTGTTTGCCCTTTCTTCAGAAGTGTTGGCATTTCTTCTATGCCAAATTCTCCAAAGAGTCATAATGTCAAGCTTCACAATTCCCATTCTCTTAACCAAATACATATCAAATCAAATTTTTCTAATGATACACAGAAAATATGAGGATTTTAATCTAAAAGATACATTAGGGTCAACGAGTGAGATATTGAGATAGCAATAACATAAATAATAGAAGCATTAACAGTGCAAGACTCCAGGAATACCTCCTCAATTAGAAGGCCAATATGATTGTCAGATGCGGCTATAACATCCAAAGCATTTGACCCTAATGGATTATCCACGACTAGATTATCTTCTGCTTTATGTATTACGTTGACCTGGCATTCCTGTAGCTTATTGTGAAGAATCTTGCACTTGTGTACCAGCTTCCTCCAAGAGGTTTTTGCTTGCTTAGCTCTCTCTCTCTCTATCTGAAGGAGTTCCTGAACTTGCTCAAGTTTCAAAAACGAGATTAGTTTCTCGAGTGACATACTCATGCATATGTTTCAATGAATCCATTCAAGAAAATATCTGCACCCATGTTTACACATTGATATAATAGAATTAATAAATTAATATGTTGAATAATGAGTCTTTGGTTTTCGGATCAATTTTATCTTTCCCCCTCAAAAGAGTTTTT
The DNA here is from genome assembly GCA_903798235.1 of Fraxinus ornus. Lineage (NCBI taxonomy): Eukaryota > Viridiplantae > Streptophyta > Magnoliopsida > Lamiales > Oleaceae > Fraxinus > Fraxinus ornus. Next base: position 36,303 of record CAIGRF010347380.1, read on the forward strand.
ACATTGTTGGCACAATTAACGAGTTATGGTAATGATACTTGAACTATAATGAAAGATAGAAAAAAGTGAATAACAATACAAGAAGCTCAGGAAGCAGAATGAATATTGCAACTCCCAGCAGTTAAAAAATCTTCAACTCTACATAATTATGGTTACACAGTCCACAAGAAGAATTCCATGCTTTAAAATAGCAGCTAAATTATACCTCGGCCCCAGATTTTTCATCAAGTGATTGACTAAGTAGCTGCTTCAATTCTACACGAGCACTTCTTAGAGATTTAACTTCTTTTACAAGAACTTTAATATCAGCTTTTGACTTCACTTCCAGTTCTTGATGTTGCTTCAACAATTCTTCAAGCTGTTGTTTAGTGGTATCCAAGTCCTGCTGCAATGCATCTTTCTCTTGATTGATGAATGCTTTAGTTGATACTGTACCTAGATGTTGGCCCTGGAAGGAGTTCCACATTGATCCGAAATAATACTATAATGATACAAGATGTGCACCAGGTAACATGTGAATAAAAGCATATATAGAAAACCTGTTGAGAGTTCTTCAATTCCATTTCTATTGACCTCCGCCGAAGTTCTTCCATATCCCATTGCATTTGGGTAACTCTTTCCCTTTCAATCAAGATAGCTTGTTCTAGATTCTCTTTACTTTTTTGTTTAGTAGTTTCGAGGTCCACTTCCAAATCCTTCACCTGGAGAAATAGTTAAAGGGCCAGCCTCATATTTAGCTGCAACCATAAGATGATGCGGAATCATACAGGCATTGGGCAGCAAATGTCATCGTAAGTAAAGGAAATTGTATTCTTCAAATCCATAAATGGGCTTACATCATAACTGAAAACAATATTCATAAATATTTATGTTGATAGCCAGTCCCCAAATCTTTAAGCCAGAGTGGACAGTAAGGTCCAGATTTAATATGTTTGACCCATTTAAATTATAATTTCAGCTTTGCCAAACATGTTCTAAGAATGGCTACCACTAGATACTAAACATTTTTCAAATTTGATAAGTAAATCTTTATACCAAATGGGACAAAATCCATGTACAGAATCAGTTTACTTACATACAGTCATAAACTTTAACTAGTTTTACTATTGCTGAAATCCAAGAAATTACTGCCCAAAATATCCAAAATTATGTGCTTATAATTCATTTTCCTTTTCCAGCCATGAAATGTTTGAGCTCAAGACTAAGCCCCTGTTTGGTTTTGATAAAAATCAGATTTTTTAGTAGATTTTTATAAAAATAGATGGAATGTGTGATTGAAAAGTTGATAAAAGTCGCGGGTTCAATGAAATCTATGGTTGAAAATGAATCTTGAAAAAAAAAAATGAGTTTTAAGAAATGGGGGCCAACTAATCTCTAAGCCTGCCTATCTTCCCCCATGTGGGTCATCTTTCTGGAGCAGAATCATAGTTAAAGCTCACTCCTAGAACTGTGACTTGTTTGCCTTCGCACATTGCAGAAGAAGATAATTTAATTTGTCAACTGAAGGAAGAGCAAAGCACCATTACATTTTCATTTCCCATGCCATACATCTACATTTTCTGCATTTTCAATTTGTGTTTCCTACACTTTCTTATGTTCTACACTAGAAGTTATCTCATCATTTCTTTGGGTCATTTCTTCACTTTCTTCTAATTCTTTTATTGGTACTTTACATGATTTGCTTTGCTTTCCTTCAGTTCAAGTTTTATGCACTCCAGAAATATATCAATTCTCAACAATAGTCCCGAGCATGAGTTTGAAACAACTATGAAATGAAATAGCACCAAGATAATAGTTACAGTGTTTCACTACCTTTGAAGCGAGATAGTCTTTCACGGCAATTTCTTTATTTAACCTTGATATGAGATCCTCCATGTCAGTTTTAGCTGCGACAAGCCTCTGTTGCATTAACATAACTACCCTGTTCATTTTCTGGCGCTGATCAGTTGGGAGAACCAGTTGTACATCATCTGGAAGCTGAAAATCTGTATTTCCAAGAGTTCCATTGTTTCTCGAGGCCTCAGCCCCACTGTAATTGTCAACAGGCACATATCCATTTGAACTAGCAATTCCTAAATTCGACAATTCGCTGCCCCTCTGAGAACTCCTGTCACTTCCAATACTCTCACTCGAGACTTTTCGAGCATGAAGCCCTACTGTACCATGCTCTGGCTCTGAAAGAAGTTCCAACATATCCCGAGTATGATGAGATATTTTAGAAGAACCACCATTGCTAGTATTGTTTACCACATTATTATGAATCTCTTTGGCATACAGTTTATGTTTCGGAAGACCTTCAAGTTGCTCTAAAATAGCCTGTCCCATAGACAAACCCTCATCTATATTCGACATGCCATACTTAACAAACTTATCTATTGGACTTGTTAAGTCATCATCCAGTGATAGATCCTCTGTCCCAACTTCAGAATTATCCTTTCCAAGGTTCGGAGTTCCGATCTCAGATGTCTCATAAGCAGTATCACTACCATAATCTGATGTCAGTGAACTACCAGCTACCACAGACAAGCTCGAACTTGGATGAAACTGAAGTGATGGGACCGCAGAAGTCACTGTAATATTTGAATCTGGACTGTTCTGCCCATCATCTTGGAATGCTGAAAAAGAATCGTAACAAGGAGATTTAGAACAGGACAAAATGAATGTCAATAAAATTATAGAACTCGAAATCAAGGTGTTAACTGAAGTCAGATGACCAATTTACATAATGCGGTATGATTTCTAGAGCAAAACATGAGCATTGCTAACACACATACATGATCTAGCAGAAGCTTCCAGTTCAAGGAAGGATGCAACTGCAGCACTTCTTGATAAGTCAATGTCTGATAGCAATCTTGCCATCCATTCCTCCAAAGAATTCCGTCTCTGCAACAGATGCAAGCATTTTGATAACCTCAGGTCTCAACAAAAATCAGAGGAGCAGAACTATGACTAACGGGTATGCAATCTCTATGCATCAGATGAAATGCAAAGTTCACCAATTGACAAAAGAAAGAAAATAAGCCAAATTGTAGTTCTCATAAGTTCCACTCAAGTTAATAATCTACAGGGATCCAATTGCACATCAACACAACTGTCGATGGCCATAATCAAGCTGACAGTGAGATCTAGTATAACTAAATAAGTGTTAGACATAGAATTTTCCTTATCCATGTTCAGGAAAAAAATTTCTAAGAGAGATTACACCAAAAACTAAGTACAATAAGGTCTTTAATCTACAATAACATCAAATATGTATAGTGTCAAATAATCTTTTTACCTCCTCCAACATTGCTCTAGTTTTCACTCGCAAGAGTCCCTTTGCGGGGCCTGGTGGAAGGTTCTTCCGTGGAAATGCTCTTTTAAGCTGTAAGAGAAAACTTTCATAAGACAATGAACATGCATGCTCAGTCAACTCTAACGAACATATCAGTTTACACGTTTCCTTCCATATTGCATAAATGCAGAGTTAACGAAAAAGAAAAAGATTGGGACACTTACTGCAGCATGCAGCTTCAAGAAATCATTAAATCTTCTTAATACAGTCCTTGTGGTTGTAATTCCAAAAGGTGATTGTATGCCGACCACTACCCTGTAAAACTGCCACTTCAGAACATTAATATGGTGGAAACTACTTTATAGAGTAAAGTAAAACTACAGGAAGATAAGAGAAGGTTTAGTAATAACTTAACGAATAGAGAAACAAATCCTCTCAGGGATATTGTCAGGGACACTCATTATATGGTCAAAACAAAAGAGGGAAAAGACAAAATAATATTCACCCTTAAAAGAGATGCTAGAAAGCATCAACTCACAAAGTCTATAGAACTTAAATTACTACTCAAATGGACTTTCTCAGGAAATCATCGTACTCATTAATGAAACCACACTCAATAAAATATAACATTCACAATTCAGCTCCAACTCTCCAGGCAAATGTAAGTCCAAATCCGGAGTTCAGCACCGAACTGTATAAAACTCTTTTACAAAAGACCATTTTTCCATTCAAGAATCAAAAGCACATTATTAACAATTAAGACAGTGAAACTAACGACAATGCAGAAGCCCCTTATACGTATACTCGGTCGGTACGTAATTCTTCAACTACTCTTGTCATTTAAGCATGCCGTCTATTAGCTGTCCTCATGTCAGCTCATAAGAATAAAATAAGGGGAACATCACATAGCGATATACTTCAGAAAAAATGATTGAACCAAGAAGTCAAACATTATCTCAGCTCCCAAGCCCTGTTCACATATTGCAATTGGCATGCAATCAACCACTAGATTATTTCACTTTAAGCTAGTAAGGTACGTAAAGTAGTATATAAATAAGTATTTCAAACAGAGGCCTCCACTTAATACCCCCAAGTGAGTAGTCAAGAAAATTGATTAATTTTCCAAATTAGAAATAAATATGGATCTAGATGGAAATCATAGACAAAAGAAAAGAAGTGTAACTGACTGAGGAACAAAACTTCCAGAGACTCCAAGTCTCCAACTAAGGTACCATGCATAAAAGGAAAAGCTCATTCTCCAATCTCCAGAGACCAGAACTATACTTGATGGTTAGAGCATATAGCCAATATGATGAAATATATTGCCACAAAAGCATTTAAATACATCTAAAATGCAGATATAATCAGAACATCGAAGAATGCTCATTCTACAGAGACTGAAATCATTTTTGTCAGGTGTTCCATACTCAGTAATAAGGGCCATAATGCCTACAGTGGTATAATATGCCAATTGAGTAACTAACATATACTGGAACCTACAATAGATATAAGAAAATACATTCAATAAGATCAGGCTCACGTGTACTTCATGCTTTAATATCGAAACAGTTGATCAGTGTGATATTAAGGGTTTGTTTGCGCCCCATTTTTTGGGAGAATAAATTTGTAATAGTGGTTTTTTTGGATAATGTGTGGTTAAAAGTAGGACAAATTTTTTGTTTTACATGTAAAATCATTTAATTGTGAGAATGTGTGGTTGAAAATGATTTGGAGAAAGATGAGAATTTAAAGAATGGGGCTCAAACAAGGGCTAAATGTTTTGCCATTGGTTTGCACTCAGTTACTGGTAGCTAAGAAAGTCATTAAAAACTTGCTTAGTTTTCTGTGAAATTATGATTCCAATCATACAATAAAAAGAGAAGATGATGCCGTATCACACTACACAGAATAAGAGGAACTTCTTATTGTTCACTTCCACGTGTTCTCCATTCGGAAACAAAATATATAAGAGCTGATTGATTAGTAATAAAAAGAAATTCATGAACACTACTTCAATCTTTTTTCGAATTAATTCATATATAATAAAAATAAGATTTAGGTGCCAAAGCACGTTACTTAGCCCCTATTTGATTCACATTATTTTTTTCATTCTCATTCTTCTACTCATTTTCAACCACACATTTAGTGATGGCAACGGGACGGGGCACCCCCGCCCCGTCTTTGACGGGGCGGAGCGGGGGCGGGGCGGATTTTTGCCCCGTTTAATGCCCCCATTTAGTTTTTTATTTTTTAAACTAAAAATCTCCAATTAAATACAATGTCAAAATTTTATAATCCAAAGCAAACAATAATTAAAATAACTACATCAATATCTAAACCAAACAATTAAAACAAACAATGTCCAAAATTAAACAAACAATATTCAATTTTTTTTTTTTTTTTAACTAGGCGGGCGGCGGGTTTTTTTGCCATCTCTACACACATTCTTCAATAAAATAATAATTTTCATCACATCAATAACTTTTCCTTCTTTTTTAATAACTTCCTCTGACGTTGTCAAGTTCTCTGTCCAACCCAGCCAAGAATTTGTACAGTCGTTCATTCTCTATCCGCTTCTAAAATCGAACACCATCACTAGGGCAATCCCACTGTTAATCTATACTAAGGTCTAATTCCTGCCATAAGGACGACATCTCCGTGTAGTATTCTGTAACACTCCGTTCTCCTTGTTTCATAAAGTTCGGTTTTAATTTCGAAAATTTGTGACGAATCCTCCATGTCGGAGTACATCTCTCGAGCCCTATCCCATACATCCTTCGCAGTCAGCATGAAGAGGTGGATTTTGCTGATTGACGGCACCATGGAGTTGACGAGCCATGACGTAACCATAGAATTTTCAGACTTCCATTTTTGTAGAAGAATGGGGTCTGCAGGCTGCTTTGTGTCGTCGGTAAGGTACCCAATTCTCCCTTTCCCTTCAACCACTAGCTTAATGGATTGAGCTCATTCTCTATAATTTCGACCATTGAGTTTCTCGACTGTGAGTTAAAAAGAGGAATTATCAACTCCGATTGAGGTCATGGTAGGAATGGATCCAGTCTCACTAGTTCCGGATTCAAAGGAAGTTGATTTCTGGCAGTCAGCAGTTGTCTCTGCCATTGATAGTCGGGCTTGATTTTACCCGAGCTCTGATACCATATAGAAAATAATGGAATGAATCTTATTTACAATTCCACCCGTTCTTACAATATATACTACAGTACGATAGATGAATAAAAGGAAAAAATATATTCTAACCTAAGAAAGGAAAGATTATTTTCTAAATCAACTCTAATCCTCCCAAGATATTATAATATTAAAACGGGATTTCTACACTTAACATTCATAAACATTCACATTAAATGAACATTTAAATTACCACTATAGGATCTGAATCTCTTGACTTTGCAAGGACGACCCAGGATGGTATTGCAACACAGTAACTCCAACCTGTGCGAGGATCATGAGGCCAAACAGTTTCCCTCCCTGCCTGTTAAGTATGTGTAAGATGTCAATACAAACAACAATCTTATTAGGAGTATTGTTTGCCAACAGGTAAAAGAATCCCAGCATTGAATAAAAATGAAGTTTGCCTACAAATGAATTAATAATTAACAGAGCAATTTAATTTTCAACTCAGACAAATATTTGATAAAATCTCAGTTAGTGATTAAGCAGCTGTGTCAGATTAAATAAGGATAAAGCATCAAAAAGTTCGAAAGGAACAATCACCAGAATTTAAGTATTAACAAGATAGCACCCCCAAAATTTTGGACTTGTGAATTCAGGACTCTGTAACTTAAGAATCTGAACTCGAGTTCTTAATCAGATTTTCTTGACCCAATTTGCAGTCAAATTCAGAATTTGCAAGTTAAATAGTGAACTCAATTATCACAAATCAAAAAAATCAGATTAAACTATCACAGAGCTAAAGACTGGAAATTTTTCAATCTAAGTGTCCATAGTACTTGAATAAGGATCATGCTAAGAGCTGACCACACAGTATAAAATTATGAATCTATATACAAGTATGCTAAACATATCACAAAGAAGTCCAATTTTATCGGAAGCCCAAATACATCCGATAGATCGATAGGCTATCAAATAAAAGCCAAATTCATTAAAATTCAAATGGAAACTTATCAATCAAGAACAAAATTAATCAAAAAACATACCCAGTGACGAGGGGGAGGGCTCCAATCCATACCCAAAGGCAAAGGCGAAGTCCCATCGTGCCTGTGCTGCGGTGAGCTCATCTCCCCACCCTTAGATGCTCTATACTATTCAAAAACGATCACTGTCTTATCGATTAGTTCATTTACCTATGGAGACAAATCTGTATACACGTATAAACAAAAAACAAATGTACAATTCCGTACAAATTTAGAGGGGGAAATAAAGGGGCTCTTGAGGGATCGGTGGGTGAACAGGTGGTGGCGCGTGGAAATTAAGGGGGCACCGGACCTGACTCCGTGATTTTTGTCTTTTACTTGGCTACTTCAGATTCCTCTTAAAGTCGCTTGCGATAAAAAGCGATTCTAGTTCAAGAGTGGTGATGACCGGAGGAAACAGGATAGGCAATACACCTACTCGGTTTGAACCACCGGCCTAGATTGTATTAGATTGGCTCGTACAATAGTCGGTCATTCGAGTAGGCTTGTTTGACTCGAATTTTAATCTAAATCAAAGTCAAACAATCAATATCAATCACATTTTTTACAAATCCCACATCTTTTCAATCACACATTTCAAAAATTTCTATCACAATACTTAAAATCTGATTTTAATTTACAGCAAACACCCTCTAAATATGATAGATTGAAATTTTTAGTGCTTTTATAGTATATAAAATAAAAATATAGAGGTATCAGTGCTTCATATTATTATTTAATCTATATTTGGCTCATGTAGGGGTAGCAAATAGTTCGAATTGCTCGAGGGCTGAACTCAACTCATGGGTCTCTCGGACTTGTATTGAGACGAGCCACGAATTGAGCATGTCGATTGTTTTTCAAGAGCCAGTTCATTGGTCACATAATGCGACTGTTTGGTCTAATGTCACTTTTTCTAATAACTAGTCAAAGCCCGTGCAAGGCACTGGTTGTGATACTTTTAAAAGTTATGTTAGTGTCGAAATTAATTAGTAGGTTAAACTATTTAGATTGGAAGGTATTTTGGCTTCAATGCATGCTTCCAATGTGTTGATGCCTTGTTAAAGAGGTAATGAAATTCAATCAAGC
>CAIGRF010347380.1:51076-61981 GCA_903798235.1 Fraxinus ornus
TTTTTGGGGGAAGAATTGATTTTTGAATAGTGATATGATGGGAAATGTGTGGTTGAAAAAGAAGAAAAAGTTATTGATGTGATGAAAAATATTATTTTATTGAAAATTGTGTGGTTGAAAATGAGAATTGATTTACTGTAGAATGTGAGAATCTTTCCCAAACACACCCATAGCATTTTCCATAATGGTGTCCATAATGGACACATTTATGTTATGGTTACAAGTGCATCCTTAATAGGGGGCCTCCATGTGTCCATTATAGACACTATCATGTTATAGGTTATGTATCCATAGCATAACCCGGCCTTTTATGGTTGTGGGAATCACTATTTATTATTTATTTTTTGTGAGAATAATAAACCCTAAATTTTAAACATTAATGCTTTGTAGTTTGTACCATGGACGAAATTAATGTAACCTTTTTTGTTGTATTTTTCATAAATGGTTTGTTTTTAGTGTTTTGGAATCTTGTTTTATGTTTTCATTAGTGAGAATAAGAGAATCCTAACATGCTAACCATAATTACCGCTTATGTAGTTTCGACTATTTAGATTTATGAAAAGAAGTAGTCAGTGAAAACAGTAATATAAATGATTCTGATAATGAGGTTGGCGACGATGATTTCCAACTCGATAACAATGCAAATGAACACATTGAGGTAGGATTTAATCATGTTCTTGGTGAAGAGTTTGAGATTCAAGCTGATTCATGTTCAGCTAACTCCTATTGCCCATCCTTAGAAGAGCTAAAAATTGACTAATCTTCTTGGGGAGAAAAGAAAACAATTTTAGGTTCCTAGAATTTTGTACTGAAAAAGAAATGATGAATCCCATGTTAGAGGTTGGGAAGAGTTCTCGGGACATCGAGGTTATTTGAAATGTTCCCAAACTCAATAGAGTCAGTTTTATTTCTCTACAAAATTTAAAAGTGACATATTTTTGAACAATATTTACGAGTTCTTCAACAAGATAATCTTATAGGATCCGAAGAAATTTGTTTTGACTATGTGATAGACATTCACAATACCTTCATGAAATGGATTCAGGTTAGGAGAGACTAGACAAGCAAAGTGGAAGGACCTTTGTTGTCCTGAGAATTAAAAAATAATTGGCCAAAAGCACTGCAATGGCACATGATTGTGAGGTAGAATGGAATGGAGGACCTTAGTATTTATTTCTCATCCATTTGGAGACTTTGTAATGATTTACCAAAAACAAATTGTGATTGTAGGAGGTGGGAGTTGTCAGGCATTCCATTACAACATATCTTCTACAGCATTTCTTTGAATGCTAATGCCCAATGTAGGTTCCCACGTACAATATTTGTAGCATTTTTTAATTGTAAAGTGCATTTTAATAGCATTTTCTTTTCGTTATCATTTTGTTTGTAATGACATTATGTAAGTTTTACATTTTTAATAACATTATTTTCCATTATAATTTTAATAACAATAACATTCTTTAAAAATAATGTGTGTTATAACTTATAAAGTAGATAGAAAAAAAGAAAAGAAAATAGATAGAGTCGGTAGATTTTTGTATATTTTAGGAAGAACTAAAATTCTATATTTATAAATAAAAATATGATTGCAGAGTACAATAGTCATAATAATTAAGGTTACAGAGATATATAATCATTCAATATTTATTTTACAACACTTCTATTGAATGACCGATTAGATAATATCCGCTTTGTTAAAAATATTATTTGATAAAAATTCAGTAAGACGAAAATATAATGGGAAAAATAAAAAAAGAATACAATTATTTTTGGAGTATTAAAACAAATATTGTCTTATTAAAATCTTATCAAAAAAATCCAATGAAATAAAATTTGAGTGCAGGAAAAAATAGTACATATACTCTCCCCGGTGTTGATTGATGAAGATATTTGATCAACGTATTCTTATCCCGTATACTAATTTCTTGAATGGAGATGTAGACAATGCTTTTGTGAATAAATCAGTCAAATTGTTATTTTAGTAAATTTCTTAAACTTCGTCGGCACAAGTTTTTTAAAGCCCAAGTGTATATAAATTTTTTGGAGAAATATGATTTGTCATGTCTCATTTGATATATCTTAATTTGAAATTGGAAGAAATTTTCAATAGCAAATGGAAAAAAAAAAAGGCAAACCGACCAACCCAACCCGACCACTTGATTGGGTTGGGTTGGGTTGGGTTGGGTTTCAACATTTACACGGGTTGGGTTGGTTTGATTTTAGATCAAACCGACCACGTTGGGTTGGGTTTGGGTTGGGGCAAAAACCAACCCAACCCAACCCACGCCCACCCCTATACAATAGTCATAATAATTAAGGTTACGGAGATATATAATCATTCATTATTTAATTTACAACACTTCTATTGAATGACCGATTAGATAATATCCGCTTTGTTAAAAATATTATTTGATAAAATTTCAGTAAGACGAAAATATAATGGAAAAAAAAAAAATACGATTATTTTTGGAGTATTAAAACAAATGTTGTCTTATTAAAATCTTATCAGGAAAATCCAATGAAATAAAATTTGAGTGAAGGAAAAAAAAGTACATATACTCTCCTTGGTGTTGATTGATGAAGATATTTGATCAACGTATTCTTATCCCGTATACTAATTTCTTGAATGTAAATGTAGGCAATGCTTTTGTGAATAAATCAGTCAAATTGTTATTTTAGTAAATTTTTTAAACTTCGTCGTCACAAGTTTTTTAAAGCCCAAGTGTATATAAATTTTTTGGAGAAATATGATTTGTCATGTTTCATTTGATATATCTTAATTTGAATTGTACAATACAAGTTGCATTATTTTCATACATGATATTCCTTTGAAAAAAAAAATTGTTGCTATTTTTGAAAATCTCGTGTACAATTTATAACATGTGAAAATAAAATCATAAAGTTATATTGAGGATAAATATCATGTAGGTCATGAACATTCATTACATAAAAAATATGCCTAGTTAAAACCTTATTAAGGAAAATCCTATGGAAAAAAAATCTTAATGATGAAAAAAGAGTAAATTTTTTCTTGAATACACTAAAAAAGTTACTTCATTGAAAATCTTATCTAGAAACCTCAATGTGACAAAATCTTGAACAAAAAAAAGAAAAAAGAATAGCTCATATTTAATCTCTCTCGTGATATCGTCACTTGAACTCTATAATTCAAGCATATTAAATCATTCAAGAATTTATGAATAGTATGAATAGGCATGCCACATAAGTTGGTTACAATCACATTTACTAAACGCACCTCGAATTTTATACATTGTTAAACTAAAAAGATATAGACTTGTAATTGTATCTATCATATGATTGTTTATCTATTTATATAAGTATTTGTGAAATTCGTTATGTTAAAAATTGTGCATTATATATTACAACTTTATTTTTTCTCATTTTCTTTTTACATAAGTATAGATTTTTCTAGTAAGTTCATTTTTTTCATGTATTGGATCTTTTTGTTTGGACAAATATTTATACGATAGTATTATTTGACGGATTTTCTTCAATATTCTTGTTATAGTTCATAATATGAAGCGCTACAAAAAAATATTGTTAACAACTTTTTCTTTTTGATTTTGTTTCTTTCCCCATCACGATGTAAATTATTGATATATTACAATTTTTAATACTTTGGGTACATGGACTTCTTTCGAAGTTTTACAATTTGTTAAGTCTATATACTCACCAAAAGTATATACCTTTTCAGTAGAACCATCTTTGTTGTTTACTTCATTTTCATTAGAATTTTTTTTTTCTTAAAATTGAATATCATCGCACTTCAGATGTGACAATTGACATTGACTTATGAAGTATAATGTTAACAAGTTGTCCTCTCACAACGTAAATTTAAGCTGAAGCACTAAAGACAATGTGAGTTATGATAATCGTTTTGATCAATAAATGCATCTAATAAATTATTTTTTAAACTTCTGGTTCGAATTGTTTCGTGCGATGATATAGAAATAATGCATTATGTTTATTATTTTCAGCTTCTTGATTACTCCCACAAATATTGAAAAAATGTTCAATCAAAATGTCATTTAACAAATCATATTATTAAATATCACGTTCAAAATTTAAGATATTTTATAAGAGTTCAAATTGAACATATATTCTCAGCATTCTTTAATTCACATCTTAGTGTATCGTAGTTAAACGATTGTTTGTATGTTGGTATTTGATCATAAGCCAATTATAGCACGAAGAACTTTGATGTGGCACGATACATATAAGTGTTGTTGCATATAAAAATAGCACAAAAATAAAAAGTACTTTATTTTTAATAGTAATGATTTAGAAGATAATTAGATATGTGTAACAAACAATAGTGCTAAATCATTTTTCACCATTCCAACTATGATTTATTAAAATATTGAAATTTATGTTCACTGGCATTAATAAGACATACCATTTTAATTGTATATAATATTAAACAATGTTCATAATTTAAATTTTAAGCAAGTAATCTAGCAAAAATTGGGTTGCAAATATTTAATAACATTTCCCATTCATCTAATAAATGTATCTATTAGATAAAAATAATATCTAGAGATGATTGACATCAGTTTAGGTGAAATTGAGACTCACTGTAACACTTATTGTTCCATTGTCTTGTTTCTTTTGTCTAATCCTTGAATCATGCACCAATTATTTGATGTAGGATGTGCAAATTTCCAATCTTTTCTTACTCCTTTCTTTTGTATTTATATATCAGGACAGAAGGATAGAAACAATAATGAACAATGTAGCATATATAGATGTTTTTAAGTTCCTTTTCCAGAGTAGGTTAAGTTTTGTTAGTAAAAAAAGAAAAAAAAAAAAATCGAAAAATCATGTTTCACAATGTAACTAACTAAAATGCAGGCAAATGTGTTTATTTCCACATAAACGTGCACGTTAAGCAAACGTTAGCGACTGTAAATATCCTCTCGACTCTACAAAATTTAGTTCATATATATTCAAGCTCAGTTGTTGATCTACGAGGAGGTAAGTAGGTCCATTACTGGCCGACTTCGACAAATTCTTTTAAATTAATTGGGGCAAACTTGAAGTAATTACAATCTCTCACTATTACATGACATTTAAAAAGAAGAAATCAAACTAACCACATATTTATCTTATATTTGGGATCAGCACAGATAACACCGTACTTACATTCCCTCTGATCTTGTCCCGTAAGAACTAGAGTTGTAATCACGTTTTTGGTTCTCAAATCATGGAATTGTGGGAAAGGGAACCGGAGGATAATATATAGCTAATAATCAAAGAAATTTGTCCGTACCACAATCTAAGAGCATGCTTGAGAGTGATTAAAATTGAAAATATAGACGTTATTAGGTCTCACTCGTCTAATAAAAATCAACAATAACGACTAATTTTTTAATTTTAATTCGATTTTAATCTCAACCGTACACGACCTTAATCCTTTTGCAAATTCCCCAAATTTCGCCAAGTCATCAATCTAATCAATCTAATAACTAAAATAGAAAAACCCTAATCTTAATCATATTTATACACTTTTGCTATGTCCAATACATTTTCAATTCAACTCAATTAGAGGGAGAGGGAGAGGGAGGTGGGGATGACGATATTGTACGCGCTTGTGGCGCGTGGATCGGTTGTTCTGGCGGAGTACAGCTCCACGACGACGACGGCTAACGCGATCGCTAGGCAAATCCTCGAAAAGATCCCGGGGACCAACGACACCAATGTTTCGTACTCTCAGGATCGGTATATTTTCCATGTCAAACGTACCGATGGACTCACCGTACTTTGCATGGCCGATGATACTGCCGGACGTATGTATAATTTATTTTCGCGTACTTTTTTTTGGTGAAAGATCGTTTCTTAATTGAGTATTGAATGATTTGGGAATGTGATTTTTATTTTTTGTTTTGCAATTGGAGTTTTGATTTCGAGATAGAACGAGTTGAATTTGGATGGTGAATTATTATCGTAAAAGATTGTTGCTTTTGTCGTATTAAAGGTTGAATATTATAGGAACGTGTGGATTGTTCTGTGGTGATTTTTTTGGCTATATTGTATTTGGATATTGGAAAAACTTAACTTTAAACATAAAATATAGAAGTGATTTTCTGATTTTAAATTGAGATTTCGTTATGGATCTCTAGTGGAGACTGTTTTGTTCATAATGTTGCTTTATGTTTATTTTATATGGAAATTATTTTTAGGTTTGCTTACGTATGATGAAATTAAATTGGAAAGTCTTAGCTTTAGTTAAGTAAATATCTATTCATCTTGTAACTTTAACCAGTTTAGTTATGTAAGTATTTAATAATCTTGCAAAGTTTCGCCAGTGTTAATATCAATTTTTTGCATGATAAAATCAATTTATTATAGAAAATTTGTAAAAAAGTTTCAGACCTCAAAATTCTAATTTGAGATCATCTCAATATTTTGGGTAACTTTGGTATATAAGAAACCATAATAATTAGAAACACTGAGCTGTTAACGTTTTGATTGGGAACTCCTAATTTGAAACTAGCAACTTATTTGAACTTTGTAATTTGTACATAGACAAAACATCAGAGGCACCCTCACCTTTTTGATAATATCAAAATCACCCTCACATTTCAAAAATGTCGCTAACCTCCTTTATTCCTAGTTTTGAATGTCATATCCTTGCGAATTTTAAGACTAATTAGTATTTAAGTATAAATTTTAATACCTAAATTGGCCTTGAGAACAAGATATTAAACTTCATGCCATCTATGCATTAATTTGGTCCTTTCATAAAAACATCTTAGCCTACTATTAAAATTAGTTACGCTAGTTAGTAAACTTTACAAGCCATTTCATTAAACTTAACAATGCATATATTTCTTGATTCTTTCACTTTACCAATGAAATTATTTGTTGATTTAAGTTAATTATCCCATTGCATTGGTAAGAAGGGACACATTTTTGAAACATTTTGGATACCACTGCAATTGAATTGTTCACTTAAATCAACAAATAATTTTATTGGTAAATAGGGATGGTAGTGTAGCAGGGGAAGACGGCCATCCCCATCCCAATCTTGTTGGGTATATTTGAGAGGCGAGGCGTGGCTAGGCTTGACGTGGATTAGAACATTTTTCTTTAGAGTCCCGTTTAATTAATTGTTTATTTTTTAAATACGATTTAAAATTGTAAAACATAAAACTAAAATAAAAATAAAAATGGATGTGTTCGAGAAATTTGAGGTGTTCCTTGTCCCCGCTCTGTTTACCATTCGGGGCAGGGCAATACAGGGGAGGGTCGGGGTGGAGAATTTTGTCACCCTTACTGATAAAGTGAAATAATGAAGAAATATATGCATTGTTAAACTTAGCTACTGTTTGGGCTCCATTAATTCCAAAATATATTTTTTTCTCTCTTCTTTTTAACCACACATGTTTTAATAAAATAATATCACATGCAAGTTCAAAAAATTTCATTCTTTTTTAACCACACATTTTTCAAAAAATTACTATTACAAAATGCATTTTTTCCCAAAATCTAATTATAATGGAGCTCAAACAGGGCTTAATGAAATGTATAGTAAGGTTTACTAATTAGTGTAACTAGTTTTAATAATAGGCTTTGATATTAGGGCCAAATTAATGCCTATATGTTTTGTAGTTTTATATATTGTTAATGGAAATTTCAGTTTTAGCAATTTATATTTAATCACTAATTATTATAAAGGTGGTCAAGGGTTGAATGTGATACTCAAAATTAGAAATATGGAAGGTTAGTGATATTTTTGAAAATTGAGAGGTGTCTCTAATATTGTCAGAAAGGTGGGGGGTATTTTTGATATTGTCTCTTGTACATAAATAGCATTGGGAAAATTCAAACATAAATGTACCAAAAGTTCTGCACTTCTACAGATGCTCAAACTGTCCGATTGAATGAATGCTATATGATGACATGTGGTAGAGCTAGAATGGGAAGAGTGAAACTGAGAAAGGTTCAATATTCTGATAAAGGAAAATCCAAATTTATGTATAGAGTTTGCTTGTGGCGTTTTGAGTTTTCTAGAAGTTACGGCTTGTGCCATCCAATTTTAGATTCGGTTTTGCAATTGATTTTTGACATTTTATGCAAGTTTAAGTTTGATGCATTTTGTGTTATACTATCATATTAATTAGAGTTTGTTATAATTCTGAAAAATTCACTTTCTCCAGCCTTCCTGTGTATTACGTGCTGACTTTGCCTATTTTTATTATATTTGCAGGGAGAATTCCTTTCACGTTTCTGGAAGAAATTCACCAAAGATTTGTGAGGACATATGGCAGAGCTGTATTATCTGCCCAAGCGTATGCCATGAATGATGAATTTTCAAGGGTATTGAGTCAACAAATGGAGTATTTCTCAAATGATCCAAACGCTGACAGAATAAACCGTCTAAGAGGTGAAATGGGTCAGGTGATATTCAACTTATCTTACAAATTTTCTGTTCATGGTTCTGTTGAGCTGTCAGTCAATTCCTTTTTACTTGTCTAGTTTTAGATCAACTTTTTGATTTCCAGAGTGTTGCCATGATTCCAAATTGAAATACTTTTCTCCAGTCTTTGTTTTAGTACCCTCTGGTGGGTCAATACAATGTACTGTAGGATACATTTGCAGCAAACATATTTGCTATGATGGCAGAAATGTGATTTGAGAAAATCCTCTGATAAATGCTCTCTATAATCTGTATGCATATTATGTGCTCTTTTTCAGGATTATTTGGGGTTGACGAAAACTTTTGAAATTCAATTTTTTATGGGTGACATTACAGGTGCGCGATGTCATGATAGAGAATATTGATAAAGTTTTGGACAGAGGTGATCGATTAGAGTTGTTGGTTGATAAAACTTCCACTATGCAAGGCAACACTTTCCGCTTCAGGAAGCAGGCTCGACGTTTTAGAAGCACTGTATGGTGGAGAAATGTTAAGCTAATGTAAGTTAATATCAATTTTGACAACTTGGAGATTTAAACTTTTACATTCAAATGGGTCCATTATCTACTTGGAGTTGATGAATTCGTTTATTGCATATCTTCTAGGTTTGTAAGCTTAATGAAAGAGAATTCAGGTTTGAGTGATGAGTGATGACATACGCCATATGAAACGAATATATTTGCTCCAGTGAGCTTGTGATGTTGGGGACCTAATAACTTTTATGTTGCTGTAATTTAAGTACACATTTTCAGCTTAGCCAAAATGGTCTTAGTTATGTGAGCTCCAACTTTCTGTTAATGTTGGGAAATAATCATGGAGTATTTGGAAATCCATTTCCTCCTAATAAGTTGAAATGTTCAGTTGATTCACCTGATACATTATACATGTTAGCATAATTCAGTTGATTATTTCCTCAATTGCGTCTCCTGCCTTGCTAAAAAATGTTATTTGATCGTCTGCAGTGTTGCATTGATATTCCTACTCCTGGTTATAGTGTACATTGTTTTGGCTTTTGTTTGTCATGGGCTTACTCTTCCAACTTGCCTGAAGTGAGGATCAACATCAAGTGGGATCTCCTTGCCTTCTCCGGTACTCTTTATTTGTCGAGTATTTGTGCAATTCATCTACCTGGATCTTCACGAGGGATGCTTTTTCTTGTCTTCAAGAAACCTTGGAATTGTGTGTAACTTTTTTAGTGAAAAGTTGAGCTTGTTCAGCTTTTATGTTTTTCGATTTCCTTGTTTGAGAAGTTATGGTGCATGAATTGTTCTCAGGGCCTCTTATGTCTATCGAGATATTTTGACTGGGAAACAGAACAATTCTGTAATCAAATCGTGAAACTGTTGTAATTGTCTTCCTATTTATTTGTGAAATAATTATGTTTTTAATGTCTCTTTCTTTTAATGTGAAATATATATATATGTATATGTATGCGCGTGTGTTGGTGGTTGTTGCCATCGTCTTTACAATGAGATCACACTTTATCTTTGAGAAAGCGAATCCATAAGGATCATTACAGGGTTTTTGAGTAAATGCATAATAAGTTCAGGAATTATTTTTAAAAAATATTTTGAATAGCTTATATATTTTCTACTTATGAGTAAAATAAGTGTTTTTTTCTTCAAAAAGTTTTATATTAGCATCAAATAAAGTCATTTATTTTTAGTTTTTACAAAATAAAAACTTTTTTATTTTAAAATTACTAATTTGATATGAGTAAACCCTTGGTTGAACTTTCTCTTAGAACGGTCTAGGGACTAATAGGCTTAGGGTTTGTTTGGCCTGGCTTTTAAGAAGTCGAAACCAGGTTTTGAAATTCAAAAGTTGCTTTTGGATCCGTTTGACTAATTTATACAAGTGTTTTTTTTTTCAATAATTAGATTTTTATCATGTCCAACTTGTTACAAAGATAATCAACCCGAATCTCATTTAGAGCATTTGTGAAGATATCTCCCAATTGTTCTCCTCTTTTCACATACCATGTAGAAACCAAACCTTGCTGAATCTTCTCACGAACGAAATAACAATTAATCTCAATGTGTTTCGTTCGTTCATGAAAAACTGAATTAGATGCAATATGAAGTGCAGCTTGATTATCACACCATAAATTTGCCGGTATTGAGGTCTTGAGACCCACTTCGGTGAGGAGCTGATGTATCCGCATTATCTCACACACAGACTTAGCCATAGCCCTATATTCTGATTCTGCACTCGAACGTGACACTACACTCTGTTTCTTGCTTTTCCATGAAACCAAATTTCCTCCAACAAATACACAGTAGCCGGATGTAGATCTTCGATCTTCCTTGGATCCTGCCCAGTCAGCATCTGAAAAGCATTCAATCCTGGTATGACCATGATTACCATACAGAATTCCTCTCACAGGTGTTCCTTTTAAGTAGCATAAAATTTGTTCTACAGCTCTCCAATGATCGACAGTTGGGGAAGACATATATTGACTTACC
>CAIGRF010347380.1:72908-83178 GCA_903798235.1 Fraxinus ornus
AGACCATTTTTGATTAGGTAGTATGGTTGTACTATTACTCTAATTACATTTTTTATGTACTATATAGTAAGCAACTTTGAATCTTGACTCTTAACCTATGCTAGTAAGAGTTGTAGGGAAGAATGAAGATTGACTTATGCTAGTAAGAGTTTTGACGTTGATAATATTGTTTGTTAAATTCGAATTTTGTATTTGGAAATTGGGATATCGTTTGCTAAATTGGCTTAGTATTGTGTTTTTGTTTTTATTGACTTTTCTTCATAATATTTTTTTTTTCAATTTGACAATTGGAGTTTGGACTTAAAAAATAATTTATTTTCGTGATTATTAACCGAACCGAGACACGAACCTAGCCGAACTGAAACAACTTTCGTGGTTATGGTGAGGTTATGGTATGACCAAAAATTTGGTGGTGCAGTTATGGTTTTGGCCGAACCGACCCCAAACCGAACCGTTGCCATCCCTCTCTAGAACACTCTTGATAGGAGGACTATGTAAATCAAGATTGGTAGACTATAGGGGTGAACAGAAAAACTATCAATTCATCAAACCGAACTCGAACCGTGATTTTGAAAATGTTGGTTTGGGTTCAAATGGTTTAGGTTTTGACCATTGCAAAACTCAACCAAACGGCTTGAAAGGGTTTGTTTAGGTTTTGACAGATAGAAATCGTTTTATACCAAACCGAATCTTTCACCCAATTTTCTAACAAAATTTACTTGTTTTACCCAAGATATGTAATTATTAGATCAACTTATACTTCAACAACTTATTTGGTAGTCGGTTTTATCCTCACGATATTATGAAAAAAGTAAAAAAAAAAATTATCTATATTTCTCACACTTTTAACTTATTTTTTCTTTTGATGAGAACTTTGTGTCAATATTAGGGACCTTCCTATGTACGAGTTAACAAAAAGATACATTTATCAGCTCCTCTAACGCATTTTTTTTATTCAGGATATTTTCACAGACTATAAGCAACCTTTTGCAGTGACATATCTTGGAGCTTCTTTAATGGTGATTTATCTCCCAGTAGCATTTATTAAGGATTGGATACATAATTTCCTGAAGAGACGTACTGGCAAAAGTTGTCAAGGCATAGACGGTGATTCGTGTTCTAGAATTGGCTCTCCTTTAAAGTACATTGCGGGACAGAAAATCTTTGAGATGGAAATTCAGGGATCTCTGAATAGGAAAGATAGTGAAATAGACCTTTCTGTGCAGGAAGAGGGAAGGCCATTAGTTTTTAAACATGTGGATGATACTAGAAATATTAGACAAGAAAAAGAGGTCACAACCAAAGAAATTGCTACTTATGGATTTTATCTTGCTCCCATTTGGTTTATTACAGAGGTATATATCCCGTCATTGTATTTCCTTTAAATGTGTGACTAAATTCAAAATATTTTGTTGAATGTCTGACAACCAATGTTGCTGATTGAACCTATCTCTTGACCAATTTTAATTTTAATTTTGGGAAAATTATGTTAGAAAGGAAGAAATTTCAGAATTGATTCATTTTTTAAATGCCCTTGTGCAATCTTTAGATGTATTTTTATCGTACATTCTTTCTGGAAGTATTTGAATTTGTTCATATTCTTCTCTTTTGCAGTATTTATCAAATGCTGCACTTGCTCGTACAAGTGTTGCAAGTACTACAGTTTTGTCTTCTACATCAGGGTTGTTCACTCTTTTTATTGGTGCATTTTTGGGCCAAGATTCCTTAAATATGGCAAAGGTAGTTGCTGTTTTTGTAAGCATGACCGGCGTTGCCATGACAACCTTAGGTAAAACTTGGGCCACTGATGACTCACAACTAAATTCTTCTACGTAAGTCTCTACTTCATTTAGTATGGATGTAAATGTCATTGTTATATCCATGCACACACTTTTATGTTTCTTCCTCAGTTTTCATTTTCAATTGCATGTTTCAGGGAATTGACTGACAGTTCAACTTTTTGTTTCTTTTAAAGAAGCGGAAAGCGCTCTCTTGTTGGGGATATTTTTGGCCTTCTATCAGCTATGACTTATGGGCTATTTACAGGTGTCATTCTTTGTCCTACAAATTGAATCAAATTAAGATCAATATGGAAATTTCAGATGACAACTATTGCTAATGCTCGTATTCAAATTTCTCCAGTACTTCTCAAAAAGTTTTCTGGAGAGGAAGGAGAGAGGGTTGATGTGCAGAAGTTGTTTGGATATGTTGGATTATTTACACTGGTGGCACTTTGGTGGCTTGGTAAGATATTTTCATTTTCTTTCTTGTTTTGTTAGGCTAACTGCTTGTCTTCCTTGAAACACAATTTCTCATGTATCTTTTGAGTTCATTTTTGTCATAATCATTCTCTTCACTTGTCATTAGGGATGGACATGGTTTCATTTGGTTTTGGTTCCAAGAGAACTGAACTGAACCATGAACCATTGGTTTTTTTGATAATAGAATCAAATGATTTTTTTCAAGATATGGAACCAAACAATTCGGTTCTAGTTTGGCTTGGTTCTAGTTCTATTTCTTAAATTTTCAGACTTGTACCATGTCCATAAGTTAGTAATATAAACTTAAATAAAAAAAATAAACATCAAACATTCAGCAATTTCAAATTATTAATTATGAAGATCACAAAAATCCAAACTAAGAAACAAAATATGGTCATAATTTGAATACACAAATAAGTTTTCATTCCCATACAAAAGATTGTCCAATAAGTAATAGCAATGATTCATTAAATTAATTGCAGCAGTTTTGACGGTACACCCCTGCAATAAATGGTGAATTATGCAAAACTTTTTAAAGGCCTGTTTGGGCCGAATTAAAATCTAATTTTAATCTAAGTCTAAGTCTAAGTTTAAGTCAAACAATCGGTCCCACATCTTTTCAACCACACATTTCAAAATTTTTTATCACAATCTACTAAAAATCTGATTTTAATCCATCCCAAACACTCTTTTAAGTGATTAACCAATTCCATTTTCCAAAATTTGAAAGTCTTCTCCACTAACGTAATGAAATGTGGTGCCAGTGAGCCGCGACGTTGTGTAAATTGAAAATGAGTGAAAGAGAGATAATTCAAATGAATACAAAATTAGGTGCACAATTAATGAGTTGTCTCTAATGACCCAAACCGATTAATGGATGTTCCCAATGAATACAACATTAGGGTCTTTATATAAAAAATAAAATTAAAATGTTAAGTTTGATTCTGTTCTTGATTTTAGAATTAGATCCGAACCAGAACCAAATGGTTATCAGTTCGAAGAATCAAAATAATTTTTTTTTTTTGTAAAACCGAACCGAATTGCTTGATTTGGTTCTATTATGGTCTGGTTTGATTTGGTCTAGACATTTTGTCCACCTCTACTCGTCATATATTTATCTTCCATCATCCACAAATATTTAAATTTAGTTAATTACTTGAATTCCAATGTTATTTGAATATTGCCATAGATGGTCACAGGTATCTACACTCTTCATTGTGCTAAATGGAAGATCTTGTTATTACTTGGATTTCTCATGTATTCTTTGAGATTTTTTTGTGATGTTCATTCTATATAGTTGTTAGATATTTATCTTATCTCATTCATAACAAATAATTATTTACATGTATTCCAAACTTGTTTCAGTTTGGCCATTAACAGCCTTGGGTATAGAACCTAAATTTACCATTCCCCACTCTGCTAAAATGGATGAAGTCGTTATTGCTAATGGATTAATAGGAAGTGTGCTCTCTGACTACTTTTGGTATGTGAAACACTTATTCTTACTGGGAACTTTCTTTCGTCGATATTTTTTTTGTTGTAAATAATAGTTTGTCCTTTCCTCTTCAGGGCCTTGTGTGTTGTTTGGACTACGCCACTTGTTGCCACATTGGGCATGTCTCTTACCATTCCTCTTGCTATGGTAGCTGACATGGTGATTCATGGACGTCACTATTCTGCCATATATATTCTCGGTTCAGCTCAGGTAATGGTATTTATGGAAGGAAGGAAAGTGGGTGAATAAAAACATGTCAACAATATGTGAACATACTAGTATTCTACATGAAGTATTATTGCATGCATGTAGTATTGAACGCAACTTGATAGTGTGATGAAGGAAATTTTAGTTTCTTTTTATTCTTTAATAATGTCGAGTATTGTCTAATCCTTCTTATCAACATGCAGTTAGTATATACAATGTTTTCCTTCAATTTTTTTTATATATTCCATTTGCATATGACTTGTCCTACTATAACTCTTCATTGTTGGATGTTTAATTTCTCTCCCTCTTCTTTTCTTTGAAAATGACGTTGCAGGTATTTCTAGGTTTTGTGATAGCTAATCTTTCGGATTGGTTCAAGCAAAAGATGGGGTTATAACATAAAGTTAAGACGCTCGAGCTTAATCTAGAGATCGTAATGTTTGGCGTGTAGTATTTTCCAGTCTCATACAAGACAGAAGAATTGGTGGTGGATTCTTTATGTATTGACAGCTGTGTGCTATTTACATCTAATAGCATCTAGCACATTACAATTGTTTGGATATCTGTACAAAATTTGTTCAATGGTTTATCACAGACGCAGTGACTTGTGTCCCTTCCTTTTCTGGGAAAAAAAAAAATATGTATTTTGGGATGAATACATGTATATATAGGCAAATGAACATGTGAGATGAATCTAATCCAAGGGTTGGATTTGAACCTGTAGAATCAACTAATTCTTGCTTGGTGCAATGGTTGCACAGTTACAGTTACACTTCCACAATCTCAAATACAATATTGAGCTATAAAATACTGCACACAGTTTTCTCTGCCTTCTTCGAGTCTTTCCGTCGAAGCATTCCATCTACTATCAAATTTTCACACTAAATTGTTGTTAGGATGGAGGTGACACGATCATGCGAGGATTGTGCCTTGAAAATAAGGCCGGTCCTAAGACTACCCAATATGGTGGGACGATCGGCCTGCACCCTCCCATGGCCGTGTAGGGTTCACGGCTACAGAGGGTCATGTCCACCTTTTAGCATGATAAAATACAAACATACAATTTTGATTTTCTTCTTTTCATCATTTTCATTTTACTTATGCAAAATCTTGAACTTCTGTTTCAATGTCAAAAATACACTACTGAACAAGGTCAGTGACAAGGTTTTTTTTTAGAGAGAGAGAGGAGAGAGGGGGAGCCGGGGGAAGGGCGGGGGGGGAGTGACATGTGTCGTTATTTCATTGGATAGTTGAGAGAGAGAGAGAAGGTGCTGCGTGCTCCTTCCTTTCAGTTAACCTTGGGCAAACAGCATTATTTTAAAAAAAAAAAAAAAAAATTGTAATTAACCCTTCCTGGACCAATTCTGTGCAAAATTTTGGATTTTTCCAGTTCTCCTCATTCTCCGTCTCCTTCTCTCTCACCCAAATTCCGATGGGAGGCGTACCACGCAATCACACAATGATCTTTCTCTCGCTAATATTGCTTATTTTGCCGGCGACACTTGCGATCTCTTCTGAGTACTATTTTTTCCATCCTTAAACCATTACTTTTACTCATAATCTTAATGAATTGTTTTATTGAGAGTTCTATTCACTTATTTTCTTGTATTACAATGTTTATTTTAAGAAAATCTTTCTTCTTTTATTAACTCTAAATTAAATTTTTTTTTTTCTATTTTGATTTTTACAGGAATGTTGAGGGATATAGCATCAATGGTCGAGTCAAATTTCCTGGTATGATTTCATTTTAGTGCTTAAAGTAATGGGTTTTGGATTTTATTTTCTTAGGATTGTTTAAGGAGTTCTGGATGTTGGCCTCTAATAGCTGTTCTTGAAAATTTTGGTTGTTATTCGAGAAATTGAATTATCATAAAGTGTAAGCTAGCTAGTTTTAAATTATAATTCTTAGTTGACTAAATGCGAAATCTGAACTTTCTTGATCTAATTGGATATAAAAATTGAAAAAGGAATGGATACAACAACCGTATTAAATGTGACTTGAAGCAATGCAACTCAAAGTTTCAGTTGCAGTTTGGCATTGTTTCATCATCGTCTAGGCATCAGGTTCAGGATGATCACTTTTTTGGTTTTTGTATAACATATACTATTAGAAAAGATGCGGTGCACTTTGACTGGAAAGTCGCCTTAATTGACATTCTGAATCATAGTTTATGTTATGCGTATTGAGAAAATGGTGAAGATGTGGTTTAGGATGCAAACTGAGAACTCCGTTAAATTGCTTGGGGAAGTTAGATGTTTCTTTGCCGTTAGAAATGTCTAAGAAACTAAATTGCTCAAAATGTCAATTCTGCTGATATACTAAAACTAAATTGTGATTAACAATAATCTTCTTATTAACATGAAATTTCATTTGAAAAGGGTTGATTTGTATGATAAATTGTTTATTTTTACGAATTTTAAGACTTTTTTCATGTAAAACTGCAATTGCGCAACTTCTGTGATGGGCCAACTGCTAAATAGAACATTGATCGTGTATATGCAGAGGTAATATAGTCTCTGTTTGGTACACATTAAAATTTTCATTTTCATTTTTATACTCATTTTCAACCACACATTCTTCAATAAAATAATATCTTTCATCACATCAATAATTTTTCCTTCTTTTTCAACCACACATTCTCCGTCAATCTACTATTCCAAAATAAATTCTTCCAAAATAATGTAGCTCAAACACATCCATCAATAAATAGGTACGATTGTAAACCTACATTAAAATTTTCATTTTCATTCTTCTACTCATTTTCAACCACACATTTTTCAATAAAATAATATTTTCATTCACATCAATAATTTTTCCTTCTTTTTCAACCACACATTCTCCGTCAATCTACTATTCCAGAATATATTCTTCCAAAATAATGTGGCTCAAGCACACCCATAATTTTAGTTCTCCATGTCGTGTTATATTATTGTCTTATTGTATCAAAAACCTCTTAAGAAAATTTGTAAGTGCTGGAATCGAGAGATGACACCATAATGGTAGCGAGAGTTGGTTTAATTGAATTAAAAAATATGCAAGGAACTTAATAATGTCATTAAACTGTTATTACTCCCTCTAGTTTGAATTTGTGGGAGTAAACCAATGGGTTGATTTAATTTTAACATGTTATATTCCAGCAAACAGGTATAAGGTTGAAGATAAACATTGATAGGTGTCACTTATGGAAATCTCAAACGTGAAATTCTTAATCAAGTACAAGTGGAAAAGTTATATGCAGTTTCTAGTTTTCCACTTGAATGTGAGGTTGAATTTATTTACTTTAAAATGAAAAACGACATCAGCCACTTTCCATTAGGGCACTCATGTGAGATGAATTTCAAATCTTTAGGAGCTAAAATAAAAGCTAGACTACTTTCCTGCCTCTTCAATGATAACATCCATGTTTTCATGGCATGTTTTTTGCAGAAATTTGTGAAGGAAATTATTTATAGCATTGGTTGCCAATATATAGCCCTTGTTGCTTGAAAGATTTTATGACATTCTCATACATTTTATTTCACTGGGCTAACTCTGATTTCCTCCATGATGTTATGTTCTACTAGGTAGCGTAACTGGACCTGGTCTTCCGCCAAAAATATCAGATGTCGAAGTTATACTTAATGGTGGACAAAGAGTTACTTTTTTAAGGCCTGATGGATATTTTTCATTGTATCCTATCATCTTACTCTCTGCACTGAGTTAATCTAGTAACTTTGCCTTTGACACCGCATATTTGATTTAGTTTTATACTTCAGTTTGATCTTGGGACTGCATCACATTCTTGTTGGTTTGTTATGGGAAACTGGACTCACACCGTATATTTTAAAGGTTGTGAGTGGGATCTAGAAATATTATTGCATTTATGATAGCATACTACAAATTAATATGTACACTTTTCTTTAACTATTATTTGTCAAGCCATAATGTGCCAGCAGGGACTCATCTTATTGAAGTGGCTGCTATTGGTTATTTCTTCTCTCCAGTAAGCTTCTTAACTCTTGGATTTTTCTTGTACTTAATCAATTCATTAACTTAAATAAGACTCATAAATCCCCTCTTGGTTGCCAGGTCCGTGTTGACGTCAGTGCAAGAAACCCAGGCAAGGTTCAGGCAGCTCTGACAGAGAACAGGAGAGTGTTGAGTGAGCTTGTTTTGGAGCCTTTGAGAGAGGAGCAGTATTATGAGGTGCGAACATATTGACCTCTTCTCCAGTTATATGCAATTTGTAATATTTATTCTGGAAAAAAAAATGCGTACCTTTTGTTCCCATCTTTTTTCCCCTTCTGCAGATTAGAGAACCATTCTCCATAATGTCTATTGTGAAGAGCCCAATGGGTCTGATGGTCGGATTTATGGTGATTGTGATGTTTTTGATGCCCAAACTAGTGGGTAAGTGTGATACAGTACAGCTATGTTATTTTCTGTTGAATTGCCAGAGTACAGTTTGCTTATTGCTTATGTCGATTGCTGTGGACATATTTTGCAGTTCAATGACGGAGGTCTATTTATGAATCAGTCTTTTCTGACTGATTTGAGTTAGAAAAGTAATCTTTCAGATTGTAATGGTGCACATCAATCATCATATATTGTTTTCCATAGACTCAATTGTTCCTTCCTGTCCAATAAATTATAAATTCAGGGTTGGGAAAAATTAGGTGGATGTGCTCCTATAATTATGCATGCAAAACTCTTTCCAATGCTACTTTTTTTATCAGCTAGTCTCATCGAGCAGGAATGTGCAATACAAAGATAATTCCCGGCTCCCCTAATTGGATATGAACGTCTAGTGTCAATATATGGGTTTTAGTTGAGCAACTATTAGTTTTAACTCAGTGCCTCTTTTTATTTGGCAGTTTAGGGACAGTGGTATAGAACTTTAAATTCCCTAATCGATCAACACACTGTATGATTATATATCGGAGCATCCCATAATTTTCTGTTATTTATGCTCGAAGAAAGGCTTGTTTCCACACATTTTTTGGACACTATTGTAAATAAGTTGCAATCACTACTATCCACATGGGGAACACTACTCGGTATAGACTTTGTGGCAACTCGACCAAGCTGATGATTCATGCATTGTTTTGTTTACCTATCTATTCTTTGAGAGCATGTGGATTCAAATGGGGTATGAATCACTCATAATAATATTCTTCTTGTTTCAGATGCCGAAGAAATGAAGCGAGCACAGGAGGAAATGAGAAACCAAGGTACTCCCTCTCTTGCAAACTTTTTAGCAGGAGCACAGAGGACCAGTTAAACATTGGGTTTCTTAAGAATGACGAACGCGCATTTTTAGAAAAAGTTGTATTAGTATTGAAATTTTTTTTATTGAAAAATGCCATTTTTTGTTATCGGATACTCGCTATGTTTCATTCATAAAACCTACCTATATCTGATGTATTTTATTACTTTTTTTTTTTAACCTATTTCTTCAATTCTAAGAGCTCGTTTGACAACACTTTTGAAAAATTGAAAGTTGTTTCTAAGATTAAGAATCCGTTTTGAACATGTTTGGATAATTTTTTGGAAGTATTTTGTCTGATTAAGGGAGCTCTTCTATAAGAAGTAAAAGCTGATGTTGGATTAAATTTTGTACAAAGATACTTATGTTAACGATCCAAAAGAACGTTAAGGGCTTTGACGTAGTAAGAGGGTATAATAGGATTATGTTAGAAAGGGTGGAGTGAGAAGATGATAGGGGTTGGTCTTCTTTTGGCATTGAAATAGTCTTGAACATGTTTTATATGCAGTGTTATTCATTGTAAAATAGTCGAGCTTTCTTTTCTAGTCCCGTCTAGTAAAGTGAAATATTTTTATACCGTACATGCCTTGAAATTTGTGAAAATTATTTTCCAAACTCGACTGGGAGAAAAAGCATTTGGCATGGTGCTAATACTCGTCAAAATCGCACCATACATGGTTGGTTTGGATTGTTTCCATTTTCATACCTGATATGGGGGACATGCACTAACGTTGTTAACAGATAAGCTTGATAACTTTGAGTTCACTTATGATTAAGACTACAATTCATTTTTCAAATTAAATTATGAAAAGAAATTAACTTGATCATGTTTAGATAATCAACAATCTAGTATCTATATCTATGACTAATATAAAAGAGTGGGTTACTGTTCATAAGCCATAAGTCGAGCCATTGATCATGTTTAGATAATCAACAATCTAGTATCTATATCTATCTATGACTAATATAAAAGAGTGGGTTACTATTCATAAGCCATAAGCCGAGCCACGGCTCAGCTCGACTAATCCGCTTGAGCTGTTTTTTTTTTTTTTTTTTTTTTT
>CAIGRF010347436.1:0-27513 GCA_903798235.1 Fraxinus ornus
TTGGTTTAGATTTTTTAGAGGAAGAATTGATTTTAAATAGTGATATGATGGGAAATGTGTGGTTGAAAAAGAAGAAAAAAATATTGATGTAATGTAAAATATTATTTTATTGAAGAATGTGTGGTTGAAAGATGAGAATTGATTTACTGTAGAACTGAAGAATCTTAACCAAACAGGCTCTAAACAAATTCAAATCAATAAAGATGACGGCAAAGATTTGCTAGAAGATAGCAAAGAATTCGACTATTCCCTTCACCAAAACCTCAGCCGAAGCTCTTAACAACTCCTCCAAATCAAACACCGTAGATTGTGATTAGAGAACTTTATTTTCAATTTTTTCTATAATTTGCTCTACTATTTTTCAGTTTCAAGTTGTCATTTTGTGTTTCAGATTTGAAATCCAAAATTGATTTTGAAGTCAGATTTGTTTTTAAGATTTTGCCATTGTTGTGGCAGTGCTATTAAATGAAGGTTTTGATGGTAAGGAAAGGCGATTACGGAGCTGGCAGTTAGATGGTGGTAATTGGATGAAGGTTCAATTGGGAAAATAATCAGCCTCGAAGTTGAACACATAGGGCTTAAAGGCTAGCACTATTTTCGGTTCCTTTGTGATAAAAGTCTGGAGGTTGAGGCAGTGGCGACCTGTAGTGGTGGATGGGTGCGGCGACATTGCTCGAGAGAGCTACTAGTTTTGAGGCGACGTTGGGGCTAGAGGTTGAGGTGGTGGCATGGCGATCAACAATCAAGTGAGGGTGATTTTTGGTTTTTGAGCGATAGGTTTGGGAAGAAGGAGATGAGGGTGGGATTTTTAAATTTTATTATTATTATAATTAATTATTATTTTTTTTGAAAATATAAATTTACAGTGCCACCTTTTTAAAATTTGGTTAAAATAAGTCAAAATTTATTATTCTGGTAATCTAATGGTCAAACTAACGGAAACCATCCATTTGGACTTCATGTGAGAATTTCTGAGATGTTTAGTATCTTGGGTGGCACAAATGAAAAACTTGGATCAAGTCTGCTATTAAATAAAATGTCTCTTATTTTGACTACAATTTTTCCTAAAATTAAATTTAAAAATGGAAAAAATAAATAAATAGAAGATCCATTCTCATTCTCATCACTTATCTCCAAATTCATCAATCGATCAGCATCATTCATTGATTTTCCCCACCGTCGCAACAACATTCATTGATTTCCCTAAATTTCTCTAAGAACGCACTTTTTTTTTTAAATCTAGAGCCAAAATCACACAAAAATGATTTTCTCATTGCTCCATTCAGATCTCGGTTGCACTCAATCCAGGAAAGCTTCGATATTTTCTTCACACGACTCAGTAGCTTCAGTCCATAAATGAAGCATATTTCACTTCATTGAAGCTCAGATATGCAGATGGCCTTTGATTCTAGGCTCAAATTTTCAGTAATTCATGGGAACAATCAAGGCCCATATGAGAATCAATATTTTTCTTTTTGTTGGATTCGAACCCAGGTTCTGTTTGGGTGCTCCCAGCATTTTAGCTTATAATCGTGTTTCCAAAACACGCTTCTTTTAATTGAAGCGCCTTTTCTTTGATGGAAGATGTGTGGCTTCCTTGTGATCGTTGGATGCTGGACTCTCTATATAGACTTTTGGACTCTCATTCGATTCATTCTATCTGGAGACTTCCAGGGTTTCTGTAAGTCGGGAGAAAAGAGAGAAGAGGCTAGGGTTTGAAGATTCTTGTGTGTATTACTTTAAATCTCTTATTTAAAGTGTTGTAAGAGATAAATCAACCTTCGATTTGTAATATTTCTATGTGAATATTGAGAGGATTTGAGTGATTTCTTTGTTGTGTTACTTAGTGTTTGTTCGAAGGGTCACTTGATAATTTTTTGGTAAATTTGTGTAGATTTATTGATGTACTTTGAGAGATAAGTCTCATATAGACTCTCTCTAACATTTGTAATCTCCGTTGCCAATTTGTGGTTGTTATAGTGCAACTGAGCGTGATCCTTTTCTTGGATGCTCAACGGGAATGTAGGTGTTAGAAGCGGTTACCGAATCTTCGGGGCTAGAGTCGAAATAATTATTGTGTTCATTTTACTTTCTACAGTTTACTTTCAGTTCGTTATGATTATTTTTACTTCTTGGTTCTCGCATGTGGTCTGGGCCTTACACTTTTATTTTTATGTGGAAGACTTGTGTGGTTATTTTGTTTAGTATGATTAATTGGTAGGCATAAATATAAGTTTCCTGCTGTATTCCACTTGTTGAATGTGTGTCCTGTTTATCATGTATTGAATGGGTGTGGAAGAAATTTATGAACGCTGTTGGCCGCGAAATTGAGAATTGAGCCCTGCAACTACCAGTGAGTGAATTCACTGATTCGATAGACTTTGAGATTTTTCTTTGTTTTTCATTTTTATCAAGGAATCCACTAAAAATAAAGACAAAGAAGAAGATGTTGGAGTTGGGTAGATTTTGGTTTTGGTTTTGGTTTTGGTTTTGCTTTGGTGGTGAGTTAGAGTAGGTGGTTGGATGGGGAGGTTGAAAGTAAAGTTGAAGAAGATGTTAAGGAAAATGACGATGATGGAATTGGGTTCTGAGACTACGGTGGCGGTGGGGATGGGGATAGAAGATGAAGTTAGATGGTGATTGAATTGGTGTAGCAGCTGTTCAACTTTTGTGTGGCGGTGGGTGGTGGTTGAAACCACCTGTGTTTGGGTACAGGGTAAGTGGGGAAGAGAATAACTTTTTTTTAGGGTCCGTTTGATTGCAAAAATAAAATTTGGGTGGAGAAAAAATGAATTATATGGAATTGAATTACCTAGAACTTTTTTTTATCGATAATTGTTAATTAATTGTGTTTGATTGATATAATTTTTTACCTAGAAATATTAAAATTTTGGGTCTTTTGATATTCGTCTGACTTTATTTTTATCGAAATTGTCCATTAAATTAATATAATTTGTTACAATTGGGGATATAATTTGTTTCAAAAAAAAACTGCATAGAAAACCAATTCCCACTAAAGTGGCAAATGTGGCAAGAAAATGTGGCAACCCAATAAAAGGTAGAAAACAAATTACCTAGAAAATGTTTCCTATCAAACACTCAAAAATGTGGAAAATGGCAAAAAAAAAATTCATCTTCCATGGAAAACTTGCTCTATCAAACAGGGTCTTAGTTCTTTTCTTCTTCTTCTTCTTATTTTTTTTTTTTTTGGTTTTCTATTTTTTTTCTCGATTTTTTTTTCATTTTTTTGTTTATTTATTTAATGTGGTAACTTTAAAATTATCATTTTATCCCTTCCAATTTGGTCAAAATTCACCTTTTTTGATCAACTAACAGTCAAATGGATCCATTCATTTGAACTCAGGTGCAAATTTTTGAAAGATTTGGAACCGTGGATAACATAAATGAAAGGTTAATGTAAAGTCTGTAAAAAATTCAAATATTTGGAATTGGTGCGACAATTATCTCTTAAACTAATTCATCGCACATCGACATAAAAAAAATTGAAAATACAATCGACTTAGTTCATAGAACTTGAGGAAAAAGAAGAAAGAGACCGACTTCTCTACTCCTAGAGATGGCAACGGAGCAAGATATCCTCTTCTCTTGAGATTTTATCATCTTGATCCATGCATAAGGCAAGGAAGGACAATCATGCCTCGTTTATGTATTTTTAATTTTTCTTAAAAAATTCCCCTATGAGTTTTAGGATAGTTTGGAAATGGGAATAATGGAGTTGATAATCGGATCAAATTTGGACATAAATAAGTTGAGATAAATTGAATTTAAACAAAAATTTGACTTATTTTTAATAACTAGCAATCAGGCTGGGAGAGGGCATTGCTGGACTTAGGTTTGACAGTTCAAATTGTCATATGTATCTCTTCAATCATGCTTCATGTATAGGGTGGGGGTTCACAGATCCCCATATGGATAACTCACACATAGGAATGTATAATTTTTTCTTGAATTATGCTATTTGTACCATTTGGTTTATCCGACCCCACCTCCTCTCTCACATGGGAGTCGGGTCCCACATCCAATAAATGCGTGGGACCCGACCCCCA
Source organism: Fraxinus ornus (assembly GCA_903798235.1). Classification (NCBI taxonomy): domain Eukaryota; kingdom Viridiplantae; phylum Streptophyta; class Magnoliopsida; order Lamiales; family Oleaceae; genus Fraxinus; species Fraxinus ornus. The sequence continues at coordinate 4,068 of CAIGRF010347436.1, forward strand.
TGTGAGGGAGGGGGTGAGGCCGGGTAAACCAACATGTACCCCAAAAGGTACACGTAGCAAGGTTATTTTTTCTTTTTACTTTTCTATTGAGGTGGGTCCCACATCACGGGAGAGACCTTGTACATTTTGCTTAATTCGCATCTCTTTCTATTTTCCCTTTGAAATGAACACAACTTTTGTTATATTGCCTCGTGATCATTGCAGGTCAAACTTTATAAAGTAATGTTTTGCTCACTAACTTGAGCTAGTGATTAAAAATTTGAAGTGAAATATAATTCTACCATCCTAATTAATTAGGATTTTCACCATTATAAATTAATTGAAAGTTTGTTTAGAAAGTGTTTATAATTATAATAAATAATAACGAGTTTTAGATAAGTGTGCGTTGAATAATACTTGTGGATTACATGAAAAGTGTGGATAAAAGTGATTTCACCGTATATAAATATTAGACAAACATAGGTGTATAAATATAATCAAATATTTTGGATAAACTTGTTTCTTTTTAAAGGCTAACGATCAACTTTCACTAGAGCAATGAGGTAGGGAACAATTTTACAAATATCCCTAAAGTATTTTGACTAAAGAATTTGTTTTAAATTAGAATAAAATGTGTATGCCTAACTTTGTGAAGATTTCTCTACTGAAATTTGACTTACAATTTTGCTTTTTTAAAAAATAAGCACAAACTCAAATAAGTAGAAATTGACAATTCAATAGAACTGATGGATCTTTTGGTTTAATTAACAATATCTATTGGTGAAATTATCTATAAATTTTTAATGAATATGACTATCAATAGTTCTTATTATAAATACAAAATATCAAGTATGTATATTCCAATAATGTGCCAAGTCTAAAATTAATTGGAAAATAACAAATTCTATTTGAACGTTGCATTGATATAAAGTCGATTAGTATTATAGATATGATACTGCATTTTATTGAGAAAACGCGCCAATTATCATTAAATTATATCAATTTTCATCTCAAAATTACATTAATATAACGCTGATTATCTTTCTAGATATGAATTAAATGATGATGTGCTTTGTTGAGAAATATAGTGTCGAATATTATTGGATAATATCAATTTTTGTCTAAAGATTATTATCATTGTAGATGTGAATTAAATGAAGACATGTTTTATTGAGAAAACGTCAATTATTATGAAATTATATCAATTTTTGTCTAAAGTTTACATTAAAATAACGTTGATTAGCTTTCTAGATATGAATTAAATGATGACGCATTTTGTTGAGAAAATAGTGCCGATTACTATTAGTTTTCATCTGAAAATTACATTAATATAACACCGATTATCATTGTAGATATGAATTAAATGATGATGCGTTTCATTGAGAAAATAACACCGATTATTATTGGATTATATCAATTCTCGTGTGAAGATTGCATTGATATAAAGATAATTATCTTTTTAGATAAAAACTGAATGATGACACGTTTTACTGAAAAATAGTGTTGAAGACTTTCATGACATATTGCTAATATCTTCTTTCAATTAGGGATGTCAATGAATCGAAGACAAGAGTTAAATTTTTAAATTTCTTTGCTCTTTTCTTAATTTTTGACTTTTGGTAATCTCATTAAAAAATTTCCCAAAAAAAACATATTTTTTTTCTCATTTTTCAACCTTGTGAACCGCTCCACCCCACCCCCCAAAAAACACAATTTCAGACGGTCAAAACCCATGATTATTCTTTCCCTTGTCCAATAACCATAAATCTGTCAATAAAGCATTGTTCACTTTGATATAGTGATGCAAAACCTTAATCAAATCCCAAAAAAATGATCTTTGACAGTCCTAAAAATGTCAGTAATTCCTCCAACAGCCCAAGAAACCCTCCTCCTTCCACGCTTCACCATCAGCACCACCCCTTCACGATCCCTCCTCCTCCGTCCGTGCCACCCTTCTCCGCTTCACCTAGCGGTGGCCCTAGTGGTGGTGATGATGATGAATTTCCTAGGAGGGATGAGAGGTGCCTGCAGTGGAGCAACCAAGAAACGAGGGACTTCATAGAAATCAGGGGCCAGTTAGAAGGGGACTTCACCTCAACAAAGAGGAATAAGAATCTCTGGGAAATGGTGGTTAGCAGAATGAGGGAAAAGGGGTACAGGAGAACCCCTGATCAGTGCAAATGCAAGTGGAAAAATCTTGTTAGCAGATACAAGGTATATATATTTATATATACTCATTTTTTTCTTTTTTGATTAATAGCGCTTGATGAAATTGATTAATTTCTGTGGTGGGATAGATTGGTTGAGTAATTGGATTCATTTCGTGTTGGAATGATGAAATACTCATACTCTGATGTCTGTACAAAGAGGTGTAATTGTCTAAGATGTATGCTTTTTGTTGGTTTGATTGTTACATTCAACTTTAATTGACATGTTATTGTGTTGGACTTTTGAATTTGTTAGGATTCGTCAAAATAAGACGGTATATGCGGCTAATGCAGGATTTTGTTTATATAGCTGATAAGATTCTAATGGTGCATTAACGAGATTCTTGTATTGGACGAGGTCCTAGTAGAATTCATCCTTTACTTGGCAAAAATGATGAGTTAATTCAAGATTATGCTTGGTATTTGAGACATTATATTCATTACTCAATCTTGCCGTGTTGTAGAAATAGAATCTATAAGTTCTTTGGTAAGTTTTTGATAACTGTTGTACAATTGCTGGCTGTCTTTGAGAAGGTGTCGGTTTGGGGGACATGAATTGGTTAAAGATAAGAAATTGGTGGTTGCTTTGGGGGAAAGGGGATGAAGAAAGGAGAAAGATTGATAATAGAAACTATGTTTTTAGGCTTGCCTGGATTGCTTAGGAAGGGCCAATACTGTTTGGATGACAAGGGTAAATTTAGTGTGATTGAGTGATTCCCTCTTGAGGAACTGTTATTAGGTATTCGTGTCTGGATGCTGAAACGTAAAAGATTATTTTGCTTTGACATAATTATTTTGTAAATATTTTTATTTTTAGTGTTGAGAGGTCATGTGACGAAATATTTGTGGTGTATCTTTTTTAATGAATTGTAAGGCATTGATCCTCGATTCTTTGCTGTAATGTGAGCTTAGAGTTTTAAAGCTTTAGAAGTTATTTGGGAGCTATTGCGTGTTTTTGCTCAGAAGTAGAATTCCTCGTAGAAAAGGTGCGAGTCAGAAGGATAAATACGTGTTCAACAATAGTCCAAAACCAAGTAAAACTATGTTACGTTGGGGTGTAATGTGAATTTCTGCGTGCTCTGACAATTTGAATCTGATCCAGTACAGGTTAAGGAACTTTTCCTTTGTTCTTACTGATTCTCCAACTTTAGACCATAACTTTAGTGGCTTCTGATTTTTACAGGGACAAGAAACATATGTTGTAGGTAGCAGTCAGCATTGTCCATTTTTCGATGAGTTGCATGCAGTTTTATCAGCAAGTGCCAATGATATGCACCAAACTCAGTTCGACTATGAGGTTGCTTTGATGCGGGGAAGAAAAAGGCTTAAGAAAGTTACCGGGTATCAATCTGCAGAAAAAGAAGAGGAGGATGATGAGAGTGATGCGGAAGAGGTTGTAAAGGCACCTAAAAGGAGGGTCGGGAGAGAAAAACAACAACGAGCAAGAGCATCAGAGAAACTTTCAAAAGAGTTTTCTACAAATGCAGACAATACCGATAACATTCTTAGTAGTCTTAATGAGATGATGAAGAGTTTCTTCCAGCAACAACAGATAATTGACATGCAGTGGAGGGAGTCTATGGAGAAACGAGCCCAAGAACGTGATCTTTGTGAGCAGGAATGGCGAAAAACAATGGAAAAACTTGAAAGGGATAGACTGATGATGGAACAGGCTTGGAGAGAGAGGGACGAGAAGAGGAGGACGAGAGAAGAGAGCCTGGCTGAGAAGAGGGATGCCCTCTTGACAACACTAGTGAACAAGCTCGTCCCATGAAGACAATCCTTGAGGTGCATACCAGTATAATGGACAAGATTTTGATCTCTTTTTCTTCTTTAATATTTTTCAGTACTATCCAATCGTCCCTACCGAACATGTGTGAGACGTATTTTGACTTTTATAGAAAGTAAAACTCTTCAAAGGTTAGAATTGTGTTGGGTTATAACTACAATGTTAGACTTTTATTAATGTGTAGAGCATCTCCAACGGTCTTTATTTATAAGAGCATCTTATGCATTATACACATCATCTTTAAATTTAAAGAGTTAAAATTTTTATCTACTCCAACAATGCTCTCAATTTTGCCTCTTCATTTTCCTTTTCTCAAGTTGATTTCTCCTTATATTTTATTTAACATAATTTTTTATATGTCAATCAATATAAATGTGATTTGAATAGTTTAAGAAATAAAATATTAAAATCTATGCCTTATTAAATGCAACCACTGTAAATTAAGGATATTTTGGAATAGTAGATTAATAAATAATGTGTGGTTGAAAAAGAATGAAAAATTATTGATGTGATGAAAAATATTATTTTATTGAAGAATGTGTGGTTGAAAATGAGTAGAAGAATGAGAATAAAAATTTTAACGTGTACCAAACAGGGGCTAAGAATAGAAAGTGAGTTTGACTCTTTTGTATTGAGAGAGTTTGAGATGCTCTAAAATTACTTTATTTTCAAGAAGCTATTACCTTGAGATTTGACATGGGTTTATGGTCGTGTTTTTTGCAAGCTCGAGCCAGGCTTGTTCCATTTCAAAACAATGTAGCCCGACCCACTTGTAGACCAAGTTAAAATGGGTTAATTATATAATGGTAAAGCATAAATACGAAAAAGAATTGAATTTCATTCATGATTCTAGACTTTTTGAAATAAATTGTAAAGCTTAGATTACTAAAAATATCAAAAGGGAAAATTTCATATATAAGAGATTAAGTCCTTGTTTGAGCTCAATTTTTTCAAAAACTCATTTTCAAACGTCCCCTAAGGACCACTGAGGTGAGTACCGATTGTAAACTTCAGGGCCACGTGGAATTAATCGAAATGCGCGCAAGCTGGCCCGGACATCTACGGTTATCAAAAAAAAAAAAACTCATCTTCAAACACATTATTCAATAAAATAATTTTATACGTAAATAAAAAAAAAATTCTTACTTTTCAACCACACATTTAAAAAAAAAAAAACACGCTGTTAAAAAACACGCTTTTCTCCAAAATGGAGCTCAAACAACGACTAAGTATGACACATTTAAAGTCATGATTCTTTACAATTTGGTCACAAATTATTGAATTAATTGATCACAAATTATTTCTCGATTACAAATCAAAGGTTTTATAGGTTACAAATTATTTCTTAATCACAAATCAAAAATTTTATAAGCTACAATTTATTCATCAATCACAAAAAAAAAAAAAAAATTACAATCGCGCTACGTGTACATAATCATTTACCAAATCTTTTACCGAATTGACAAGTGGTGGCCCCCTACTGGAGGCGCATATGTACGAATATAATTATTCAAAAAATTATAGGTCACAATTTATTTGTCGATTACAAATCATAAATTTTATAAGTTACAACTTATATAACGATCACAAATTATCAAATTAATTGATTACGAGTTATTTCTAGATTACAATTTAATAAATTATGAGTTAAAATTTTTCACATCACATATTATTTATTTCACACCCACCCTACCCCATCCCATCCCATCACACCATACCACACCACACCACAACCACAAACACAAACATCAACATTACCACCACACACCACAACAACCACAACACTAAAAGGGAATATGCACACGCAACCGCATCCACCACAACAATACAAAAACCACACCACCAACCACAACCGCAGCAACCAACTACATCGCACTATGACAAGACAACCAACGATCCAAAATCATAGATCCAAAACACGGGGGTAAAAACTCTGGGTAGGTCATAAATTAATGCCAACATGTCATATATCAAAATAAATAGGTCACGAATCAGATGTCGCGGGTCTTTGTACACTGATAACAGAGATTAAAGTTCACAGGTCGCATGTTACGCTTTATAAGCTACATGTCACAAATCTAAAGATCTGGTCACATGCTACTAACTTATGTCCACAGGTCACACGTAATAGTTTATATATCACAAATCAATGTTAATATGTTACAGATTGCATGTTGAAGGTCTTTGTGCACTGATAATAGATTACTGATTTATGTGCAAAGGTCACAGGTCACATGTCAACCAACACCAACGATGAATACGATCCATTCAACAAACAAACGTGCACATAACCCATTTTTCTGCAACTGTACGTGAAAAAATGTCGGTCACAATTAACATTACTGCAAACAGATGTCACGATTCGATTAGATACATGTCACAACTCTTAATTACATGTTAGAGAATGGATACAATATCAATTTCAATAGGTAACAAATCAAAATTATTTGGTCATATATTAGATGTCACATATGTTTATGCATTGATAACATATCGCTTATTCAAGTTCAGGGGTCTCAGCTTCTAATTACAATTTTTATTTTTTTAAATTTGAATTTTGAATCGGACATTTTAACACTCTGGATAGGTATAATTTCCACATATCATAATCACGTGTTAATGTATGCTAATGACTATACAACAAAATTTCAATAAATAAATGTCTAATCAATTAAAAATTTAGCTTAAATATTAATATTTTCGATTTCAAATGTGGCCAATTAATTAAATTAATAATGTCGCTAAATGCATAAGATAATGATTTTATATAAAATCTTTTAGACCCCAATAAAAATATAAACAATAGTTGAGATATATAAAATTTTGTAATATATATTAATGAAATTTTTACTAAAAGACTTCTATTTTTTTTTTTTCAAATCAAATTTTATAAACACATGCTTGTAAATGTCTTTACTTTTTCTTTTTTACTCAAAACAAAACTCATCTCTAAAACTTTTTTTTTTTTTTGCAAACAGAACTCATCTCTAAAACTTATTTATCCCATTTATTAGAAAATAATTATTTACGGTAGTTATATTCACACTACATTTTTGTTAGTCAATCACATTTTAATTGCACCTAAGATCCACAATCTTTGTTCATTAGATTCCTAGCGTTCCAACTTTTTTTTTTTGACGTATTCTTATCCCTCAACCTTCTATAGTTAACACACCTCATCTTCGATAACTTTAGTCCAAAAGGTCCTTTGAGAGGGTGTTAAACGACTTATTTGTCCATCATGTTTTTAAAAATAATAAATGTAAAAAGTGGATAAATTATTTTTCCCTCATTTTAGAATAAGCAAACATAATTTTTGACAAAAACTATCATGAGGAACAAGAATGCTGATTATTCATTTATCGATAAATTATCAATTACTCTAAAGTAATAATTTTTCTCGATCACAATATTATTAGTTCACCTTCTAATTTTGTTTCTATTTATTGTTTAAATCAATTTTCTACAGGTGACACAAGTCTAACCCTTTTAACTCTCAAATAATGCTATTGATAATGAAAACTATCGATAATTATTCTACGTAATATACATGTGACAGCTTGTTATTTTGCATTAATGTGATAGTTTTTTGTTCCCTTAATTTCTACCAAACACACTCTATGACTTATTTTTTACTGATGAAATTAATTAATTAATTAGCTTTTCACTTTCTAAGAACAGGTCTTATAAAAAAAAAATCAATATGAAACAAAAATCTCCTCCTCGAACAGCACAGGCGTCGGTCGCACGCGTGTGAAGTCACTGCCACACGTTCCATCTCTCCATTCCCATTGGCTCTCCTCCGAATGCCCTTATTATTCGAGCATCTCTCCCACAGACACACACTAACACTTTCTCTCTCACAAACACTGTTGCTAGAATCCAAACCACCCTCCACAGTCCACACACTACTACAGACCATACATATACATACAGAAATGTTTACATGCATTTATTTTTAGAGAGAGAAAGTGAGGACACTTTTCATTTTTTGTTGCAATTACATAACTTTACAGCTCAACTCTCAATTCTCCAGTTTCTCTTTCTCTCTCAATTTCTCCTTCTCCGTGTTTTGAGCTCAACTTCGAATTCACAAATCAAATCTACCGTCGCCACTGCCTCCACTGGGTATTTTGTTGTTTTACGGATTTTAGTCAAAATTTCCCAAGTTTTACTAAATTTAATCGGTATAAAATTGATACACTCACAGGAAAATGCTTAAATTGTGAATAAATTGATGTTTACTATTCTTGACGATAATGGGTGGTTGAATTATGCTAAGATTGGCACTTGCCGACTGTCTGAAGTGATGATTTTGATCTGCTTTTTTATGAATAAACGATGAAATAAAGTTAATTTTCAATGTACTGCGTGGAACCTTTATTAGTTATTGTTGTTTACTATTCTTTTTGTTTTCAAATTTTTGGCCAGCAATAATTTACTGTCACTGATGGCAATTACTGTAGGTCGCAATGTAGTCAAGAAAAGTGTGGAGAAGGAAAAGAATTTGATACATAAGAGTGTAATTTGGTGCACTCTTGCATTTAACACTTTTTTAACAGTTATAAGACACTGAACTTATGTATCTTTGAGAAATATTAAGAAAGATTAGTAAGAGAGATGTGTATTAGGAAGGGATTTTATAGTTTGGGAACTTAAAAAGACAATGAAAAAGTCAAGCTTTTCAAACTTCTATCTATAAACACTCATACTTTCTCTTGAAATTTTCATTTATTCTTTGATTAATCAATATCTCATGCTTATATAGAATTGATGAGTTATGTTCGTGAGGGTGAATTTTGCACGAACAACAATGGACTACTATACTGGAAATGGTGGTGTTGTTAGGTTGTAGTTCTATGGTATTTTGTAATATCTAAAGCGAAGAGAAGGGGAAGGAAGTGGAAGAAAAGGCTATTTGAAGGGCTGGAGTGGCTAATTTGAAATGAATTTAACTGACTATTCACCCATTTTTCTTTTGGTGTAACATGAAATTTACCTGTCACAATATTTGAACTTGTAGCATCATCTAGGAGGTTGTTCAATGCAATGCAATGCTTGAAAGGGGGCACTTTGGGCTTTGCATACCATTTTAAATCTTTCAGATACCCACAATCTCATTTCTTTTCTGATTTAATTATGATTGCTATCATTTTCATTTATTTTATTCTATTCCTTCTTTTTCAGCTTTTAATGGGAATGAGAGTTTTAAAGACTGAAAGGTTTGTGCATAAAATTCATTAGGTTTGTTAGTACTTTGTAGATGCATGTTGAATATGTGTTTTCTATGCGCAATTTTAGAAGTACTGATTTAGAAGTTAAACTGGTAATATAGAAAGCAGCGCTGTTCTTTTTGGTTTTTGGTTTTCACATCTTACGAAGTTCGTGATTTACCTGCAAGTGACCACACTGAATGTATGGTTTCTGATATATGGAAAGGAAACTTGTGGAAGGTGCTCATTTAAAAGTGAGGAATCAAGTTGATAAGAGTTTTATCACACCAGCAAATGAGTTATGCTTCTTCTTTGTAGACTCCTTATATGTTGGTGGAGAAGTTTAGGAGGCTATTGCTGGCTCAATGTTATGGCTAGTACTTCTGGATCAAATAACAATTTTTTCTAGACAACAAACAGTTCAAAAAATGGTTTTGTTGAAGAGGGATTGATGAGGTTGATGCCTGTGTTTATGTGAAGGATTACAAAAGAAAAAAGAAAATGATATTGAAAATCTTGAAGGGCATGAATGATAAAGTTAAGGGAATCATATTTGTTGATTGAACAGCATGGATACGGAAGTGACGTAAATCACACATAGCATGCCTTTGATAGGTTCACAGGTCAACTGTTTTAAAAAAAAATAAGGACATAGAATTAGTATTGATATATTGAGAACTAATTCAAGCGTGTCTAATTGTGTGCATGCATATATATCAAGAGAAAATATAAATAGGATAATGCCATAGAAGTAAATCCCTTTTTGATGATAAATATTCACACCCTCATGTAATGAAGTCAAGCATGTGACTTTTTTCTTTTCAACTGAAAGTTGTTAAAGTCTTGCTTTCGTTCCATCTACCATCTACAGCCATAATTCAGGAGTTCACTCCTACTTGAGATGGCAATTGTTTGACAACTTAAGCATTATGTTCCAATGATTAGGCTTCAAAATTTTTCAAGCTAGTAGTTGGAGTTGAGTCTTTTGTGTTGGTTAGACCCCTGTGTGGCAAGCAAGTACACAGTTACAACGCGCAATGAATAGACAGTATTTGAGTGCAAAATTTGTAACATCCCATTCTAAGTTGGATAGGAGGGAATTATTTAAGTGGTTTAATAGATGGTTCCTCTCATCCTTCACACGCTCTCAAATACTGTCTATTCATGGTGCGTTGCTCTGGTCTCCACTGCTATTTCTTATTTATATATATTTAAAAAAATTACTTTTGTTTCCCAGGGGGATTTGAAGTGGCTGCAATGTGGCTCTCGTCAACTTGATAACTGCATGTTCAAAGGAACCATTATGGAGCTTTGTGCATTAGATGCTATGTAGTGACCTTTTTATGCCTGATTAGAGCTACAATGGGCAGCTTCCGCATATATTTCCAGCAACCATTGCTTTTATGCACTCTATTTCTTTATACTCTGGCAAAAGAAACTGAAGCTCTTAGTCCGGATGGTATAAATTTTTGTTCATTAATTTCTTTCATTTTGCATGGGTACTTGGGTATAGACCATCTAAAGATGTTGATGGATGTTTTTGTGTGTGTGTGTGTGTAACATATCGCATCTATGTAAATTAAAAATCATGAAATACAAGTCTACTGCAACTTGGAATGTTTTTAATTGTTAAAATTATCTCCTTTTAAGTACATTAAGCTTCTATTGCCTGTCAGAAATTTCATTTGTACAAAATCCTTTCCGACTTTTCGAACATTAATAAATGGGGAATGCAGAAATTCTTATACTTGAAAAAGTGCTTTCTGATTTTCAGGACAGGTGCTGATCAACTTTAGGACAGCCATCATTAGTTCAGATGGTGTTCTGCAGCAGTGGAGACCAGAGGATCCTGATCCATGTGGGTGGAAAGGAGTACAATGCGATCCCAACTCAAAAAGAGTTACAACCTTGTGAGTTCCACAATGTTGCAAGATTTGTGAAGACTTAAGTTTCATGAAATATATGTAGGGGCTTAGACTGTGCAAAGCTTTAATGGTTGTATGATTAGGATAACACGAAACACTTTTGTTGCTTGTTTCCAATTGGTCCAAGTTGAATGTGTTCGTTTCTCTTTTGTAATTCCCAAATTAATGTCACTTGCCTGAAATAAGCAGTTACTTGTTTGTTTGCTAAATGAATAATTATTCCATTTCTCAAACATGAAATTTATTGTTATACAACTTCTGTAATCTGATAAAAGACAATTACTTCCATAAGTAGATATTCCTATCATATTTTTAGTATTAATTGCATAGATTAGACTACACCATTTTCCAAAAATATGGATATACATTCACTGTATAGCACTATCAAGTAAACAGAGGATTGAAATTTAATATTCAATATGACATTTTTTGCTATGGACGCTAACATAAAGAAAATACTCTTTTAACTTGAGAATTGATCCAACAATCAATTTATGAAATTTAATATTCCTCAAAAGTCAAAACTTGCAGTTCCATATATAATTAGGGTTTTCTTTCTTTTCCTCTTTTCTTTCTTAAAAGTTTGTAATGCTATAAAAATTAACCTCTTGTTTGTATTATATTTTTTTCCCAAGTTCTTCAAAGGTTCGTGCTATGGATATCAGGAATGTGAACCTGGTTTGATTGACAGTAGTCTTTATGCAGTAATTTACTTCTAATGATTTTTATCACTTATTGTTCAGGAGCCTCCCTAACCACAAGTTTAGTGGACCTATATCACCTGATATTGGGAAGCTAGAAAGTCTGCAATTTCTGTATGTATCTATTTCTTCCTCTTTCCCATCTTATTCTTATAACTACTGTTGATACTGTGATAAATGATAATTATATGTTTGTAGAGCTCTTCATGACAACAATTTATATGGGTCAATACCTCCAGAATTGGGAAATCTGACTAGGTTGCAGTCAATGTAAGTACAATAGGGAAACTATTTCTTTGAAGTTTAGCGTACTGTCAATATTGCTGACAAGCTCAAATTCTGTAATTTGATCCCGAGGTTATAATCTAAAACGTGATGTTATGCAAGAAGTATTTGAGGGACCTAAATCTTAATTCTTTTATCATTTATTAATCTCTGCTGTAGAATTTGCTGCAAAGTAACGGCAGTTTATATAAAACTGCAAAAAGGCATTGGTTACATTTTATGATGAATACTAACATCTAAAAAAAATTTTTAGCTACTTTGCAGTCATTGAATACTTTGTCTTGTCAAAATATGTCATTGAAGATAAATACCCATGGCATGTTTCTCTAATTCATCATTGTTGTGTTCTTTCTGTCTGTCTGGTTTTCTAAGTCGTGAGGAATTCTTGATTCTCTTTTATACAGATTTTTGCAGGGTAACTACTTAAGTGGATTTATTCCGAGTGAGCTGGGAAACCTTTCTCAGCTTGAGAATTTGTAAGTAATTTTGTCTGCTCTATGGAAGACTCTTCACTGTGATTCCATGGTAGCCAAATGAAATTTGAAATATGTACTTGTTGTCAAGACTTTGTGCTCTATTAATGTGATAAGACAGTCTCACTATGAAAGCCATCGACAGATATCACCATTTATTAATCTTCCTTTCAGTGGGTGCAAAGTTGAAGTATTCACTACTATGATCAAACCACACCAATGCGTAATTTCGTAATCAACAACTGTAAACAACCTTCTCTTTCATTAATGAAGAAAAATATCAGTTGACATCATTTTAGGATAGCTGGTAACCTCTTTTGGTCAAGCTGAATCAATAAGTATGAGATAATTTATTGTATCTTTTTCACTGTTGGATGAGATGTTGCAACATTGTTTATACTCTCGTCTGACTCCTGTTCACTTTGAACAAACATGGTAAAAGGTGATTGCTAAACTGCAAGATCATGTCTTACATAGGATAGAGTTTCAAGCCAGATCATTAAATCAATTTGTAATGCATCTTCTTCAGATAAAAGGATGGTGGTTCAATAAATGCTTCTTTTATCCTGAGAAAGAAAGTTATTTGTACTTCCAACAGGAGACAGACTTGGAGCATCTAGAGAAAACACTTTAGCATGATACTGCTACTCAAGGAAAATAAATTTCATTGCTAGTGATTAAATGAGTGTAGGCTGTTGCTCACAGTTATTTAGCTCTTGATGATCAGATCAAAAGGAACCATGTAATAATTAGTGAGATAGGTCTAAGTGGCATCATATCTATAATATTAATATGTTATCAATTGGAAGTAGACTAAACAAAAAGAAGGGATTGAAGACAAATAAAATTTTACTCTGGCAAGTAAGCCTGTCCTCAAAACTTTTGGTTTTTGTCCAAGCTAAGCAGAGTAAGTGTTTCAAGTGAGACTATTTACAGGAGTGTCCTCTCTTGTCCTCCTTTTGCTTATAGCTATAGTCGAGAAGCTTCTGTTTGCTGATTATCCCAGAACCAGGGTTCTTGACTATATCTTGTTGCTTCTGACAAGAAATTGTTACAAATTACACTAGCCATACTTTTAAATCTGTCCATGCAGCATGTGACCCGTGTAGTTATTTTCAATAGAATAAGAGAATTTTGGTATCACACACAGAAATGCATTTTTAGTAGTACAGCAGTCTTTTCCAAGTTAATGATTTAGTTCTCTGCTGGATTTTTCAGAGATCTATCAAGCAATTCTCTCAGTGGAAACATTCCCGCTTCTCTTGGGAAGTTAAGCAAGCTCTCGATTTTGTGAGTGCCTTAATTTCCAAGTTACATCAATGTTTTGGATGGTTTCCCCTGGTGTAATACTTACTGTTTCTCTCTTACAATGTTTGAAGCAACGTATCAACAAACTTTCTGGTGGGATCAATACCCTCTGATGGCGTTCTTGCCAATTTCCGTAGTGATTCGTAAGTACTAAATGTATAAAATATTTTATCATGTGGTCCAAATTGTCAGTATGCTTTGTGGTCTTCATTTTGAAGCTGGATAGCATGGTTTTTGTATTTTCCTGTTAGTCTAAATCTTGCCTATTGGTCTACTACACTCCTTGTTTAATTTTCTTAAATTTTATACTCTTTATAGTTTTTGATTGCTTGTATTATTTGGCTGGGATCGAAGAAGATGGGAAATTAGAAAACTTTTTGTCTTATATTGTTTCGTACTGGAAGTCTCCATCTAGATTGTTCCTAAATTTCATTTCCTTTCATCGTAACCCAAATGAGAGAATAGAATCTGACTTTCTTCCATGTTTTACTTGATTTTTCTTTCTCATCATTATCTTCTCTTCTTTTATCTTCAACTACAAGCAAACCACCGTTAGATTTCTATTCCTGGTAGTTTTTGTGCATTCTCAGCAATGGTAGTAGTTGATGTAGTAATAGCGTACCATCTCTTTGGAAATCAAAATGGATACTGACATGTATAAAAGCACATGAATCTGTTTGAAACATGAGTTATTGAACACACTACTTATCAGCTAACTTTGTCTTCTTATGCACAATTCAATAAGCAACTTTTTAGGTTTCGTAAATGTTTCTAATGAAGGCACTGTTACGCTGTTTGCAATGAAGGTGTGTGATTGTGCATTTGCATTGCTGATTGATGCTTCTCTTGGCAGCTTTGTTGGAAATCGTGAATTATGTGGCAAGCAGATAGAAATATGCAAGAACAATGGTGGTTCTTCGGCATTGTCGCCTACTGATTTAGGTAAAATTTATCGCATAAGAGATTGTTCATTTGATGTTTTTCCAGTTTCCAGTGGCTGAGATATTTAGTCAACAGTATGTCCTGTAAGGGCTGGACCTAATGAGAGAGCAAACAAAGGGACAGGCTAGCCTTTTCCTTTGTGATCAGAGATAGATTTTACTTCTGTGCAGTAGTACAATGCACATACCCAGGAGCAAGGCTCATGCATGATTTCATATCTGCCAAATCTTCTGATCTCCAGTGTGTCGACCTGATATTGATGAGGATATTATGAGAATCAAATGTGCTGATGATACTGTTGAAGATCTTATTAGAAGTGTGATGATATGAATGACTTTTAGGCTTTTTGTAGTTCTTGACTTCTAGTAGTGGATTATTATTTTTATGTGATTACTGGTTTAATGATTTACTAAAATCTTATCGCATTTTTATTAATTGGTTTGAATTATTTTATTGGTTTATGTTGAGGCTACACTTCCTAGTCTCGTGGAGTCAAAACACCTTGGTTATCGATCGATCCTTTTTAAACATAGAATGCATTATCATGGATGCAAAGGATATGATCTTAATCCCATTTTCAAAATCTTTCATCTTGATTTTCACTTAATTGTTAGTTAGTTCAGTGTATATATATATATATAGCGAAGCAAGGCATTGACAAAAAAAGGTACGATGATAGAATGTTGGTCATATCTCGGGATTATTTACTTTTTAATATAGAGCAGGATGTAGAACATGAGTGAGAATGCCCATTAATAATGAAGGTGCTTTTGTTCCTTGTTGGTTCACCTTAATTTTTTCTTTTCCATTATATCCTTTTAAAGGTAGCATCTAATGTTGGTCTTTATGATGTTTTTTAGCCCAAAGTCAGTTGAAGAAGAAATATTCAGGACGCCTTCTCATAAGTGCACTTGCTACTGTGATTGCATTACTTTTGGTCGCACTCGTGTGTTTCTGTGGCTGTTTCCTGTATAAGAGGCTTGGCAAAAATGATAGGAAAGGCCTTGCTATTGACGTCAGTGGAGGTACTTATTTATTACCTATGCACCGAAATTATGTTTACAATACTCGTTATCTGTGATGTCTTTGCGCTGTTAATATTTTTAACATATCGGATATTTCTTAACTTTCATTGCTCAGGTGCATCAATTGTGATGTTCCATGGTGACTTGCCTTACTCTTCAAAAGACATCATAAAACAATTGGAGACATTGAATGAGGAACACATAATTGGTGCTGGGGGCTTTGGAACAGTGTATAAGCTTGCAATGGATGACGGTAAAATATTTGCCTTGAAAAGGATTGTGAAGATAAACGAGGGGTTTGATCGTTTCTTTGAAAGGGAGCTTGAAATCCTTGGAAGTATCAAGCATAGATACCTGGTAAACTTGCGTGGATATTGCAATTCTCCAACATCAAAATTGTTGATTTATGATTTTTTATCCGGAGGCAGCCTAGATGAAGCTCTTCATGGTAAGATACCTTTTTTTTTGCATAATATCTATTAGGTTGTGTTTTATGTGTACTGCCAATGCTTGAAAATATGGACAAATGCATGTTATAAAAATGTGTGTGTTTGAAACCCATCTTATTTCAGTGTATTCCTGAAAGGACTGTGTTGCAAAAATAATGCTACATAGGGAGTGTGGAATGATTCTTGAGCTTTTGCAGTCATGTTTTTTGATCTTTGAAGTTGAGTTGCATATGCTGGCGTGGTCAACCTTGCAAAATATCTTCATCGTTGGTTTACTTCGAGGTCTTGCTGTTTTATATTCCTTTTATGAGGAAAATAGAATGAAAATACTTCCGCAGTTGGAACTCATCTTAAACCCGTAATATCTGCCTTACACGAGTCCAATGGTGCATGTTTCTGTTGGGCCAAATATGGAGGAAAACACCATTTAACATAAGATGACTATATATTTTAGGTTATAAGGTCATCATTCATAAAGAATGTGACAAGGATTATGTGGCAAGGATTCCAGACTATATTCTACAAGTGGGCCATCTGTATTCTACATGCTTTACATTTTAGGTTTAAATTTTTTGTAAAAGCCTTGACATGGATAACATCATGATGATGCCTACTTTTAACAGCTGAAGAGACTACGTGGTTACAAGGAGGCAAAATCACTCTATCTCAAAATTTACCCACCATTTTACTTTATGATCCACCTTTAAGTGAATTTATGTTCCAGTACTGCATTCTAGCAATGTTTTCTGTAATAATTTTTGAGGTGCAACTGACTATTAGGCCTCAGTTATTGTGTCTTTTTACCAAGAAGGATTTGGCCTGAGGATTTCACAATGAAATAAAAGAATCCAACTATTGTATATCTTTTTTGTTTCTATCAGAATTTTGGTGGTCACTACTGATGTATAAAGCCAGAAAATTTGACATTCTAAGAAATAACACTTAGATCTGTGATTATTGATCCTAATTTCATTAAAGCTTGCAGGTTGATTCCTTATCGTAATAATTACCCTTTTCTAATCTCAAGGAAAACCCACTTCCAGGATATCTTTAATTGACAATGTTGCAAAGCACATCCCCTCCACTAAGGAACACCAAACTCCTGGTCATATCTTTTTGTGCTCTATGTAAGGCTTTTCTGATTGCTGAAATAGACTAGTTTGTTGAGCCAGCAGGAGATGACACTATTGATAGGCTTGCCTTTTGGGAATGACTTTGGGCTACAAGCTAAATGATAATTGCGATGATAGCTAACTAATCATCTTTAGTATTAGTGCAAAAGTTAGAGCAGCACTTGGGTAACAACAGCTAGAAATTTCGAGTTTGTATAATTTCATATTCTTAAGTTCCATTATAACTGAAAATTTTCAACCTTAATGCAATTGCCATGCCCTCAATATCCACATTAATGTTGTCTTAGTCTTTAAAGTGAAATGTTTACTTATTGCATTTGCCGAAGTTTCTGCTGGATTACAACTCTGATGCTCGGACTCTTCGAAATAGTTGGAGTACCCGTATCGATTGGACACGACACGACATGGGTATGTGTATGGGTATGGAATATGTGTCGGATCCTCCAAATCTTAACCGGACAGTTCATCGTTTTTGTTTCTTCTTCCTTCTTTCTTCTTTCTTTTTTTTTTCTTTTTTTTTCTTTCCTTTTTCTTCTTTCCCACTTTTGCTCTCTATAAATCTAGCGTCGTCGTCGGGAGGGTGAAGAAAGGCGGCGATGCTAGGTTTTCCCTTCTTTTTCTACTTCTTTCTTTTTTCTTCTTTTTTTCCTTCTTTCTCTCTCTATATCGGTGGTTTAGAGTTTTGTTTGTATAAAATGAAAATGGGTTCCATATAGTGCTATGTAGTGCTCTACTAAGTCCAAATTACAATCAAGTTCCTTATTTTCTATTTTATATAACATTTAATAATTTTCATTATTGAAAACTAAATCTCAAAATTCTATTTTATTCGTATTAATCCCTTATTAAATACCAATTTCCTTTATTGTGAATAATTAATTTTGGTCTATTTAAAATATTTTGGATTAGTAAAAAAAATTGAAGTTTGAAAGATGTACCCACGTACCCGTATTCTAAATTTGGACTCTTTTTAGCCATGTCCCCGTATCCTACATTTTAGAAAATAAAAGATCTGACATTTAGATCGGTACTCGTACCCGAGTCCGAGCATCATAGGATGGCAATCACCTTTTAGTTTTTGATTGCAATTCAACTTTTCATTCTTGTCTATGTATTTGTGAATAAAAGCTGCCAAAGTTTTCGTCCATGAGTTTTTGCAAGTAATGAACTCATAGCCTCTAAGCTGAACATGATGTTCTGGTGTTGAACTCTTTATGATTTCATGTTTGTGTTGGAAAATAAAATATTAAATTGATATATTAAAGCAATATATTTAAGTCGAATGAAATTGTAACAACAATTTATAGGTTTCAAGTCTAGTCAATTCTATAGTTAATTTGAATTTGAATTGGTTCAATTCCATAATCAATTTGTGGTTGATTGTAACATTTTTTGTGTTAAATACAAAATTAACTAAGAATTTGAAACCTCCCCCATCCTAGTACTATATAAAGAGGTGTTTTCCTTATTCTTCACACCAAAACTTTGAGAGTTCTTTCTTCACTCTAAGTTTATCTCTTATCTTTGTTTCAAAAGTTTAGTTCTTAGTAACTTAGATAGTTTAGTTTTTTTATCTAGTTTGGTGATAGAATTGTGAGTATTCTTAGTTCGCCTAAAGTAGTGACGAAGTGTTAATCAAGTACTTTCAATTGTTGTATCTTGGGAGACAGATGCCACCAGTTCTCTTGCATCACAGTAGGGGGCGAATCTGTTTTAAGGAAACTGTGTGCAACACAGGCCTCAGTTATTTTCAATACCGCTATCGCCTCAACAACTATTTCCTTTAATTTTATTGTTACTCTGTTGTAATGTTTTCTTCCATTATTTTATTTATACAATTCTAGCAGTATTTCTAATTTCCTTTTTGTATTTTTCCTAACAGTTTTGTTTCCTCTCTGATGTTGTAACTAAAGTATTGTTCACATTTTCTGGTTACAAACAACTCATCATTCATTCATTGGACTGTTACAAGCCTCTCACGTCGTGATACGATAACACTATCTATCTTCTATGCAGAGAGGGGTGAGCAGCTAGATTGGGATGCTCGTTTGAATATTATCATGGGAGCTGCGAAAGGGCTTGCCTATCTGCATCATGATTGTTCCCCTCGGGTTATCCATCGTGATATCAAATCAAGCAACATTTTGCTTGATGGAAATTTTGATGCTCGAGTTTCTGATTTTGGTCTGGCTAAATTATTGAAGGATGAGGAATCCCACATCACGACAATTGTTGCTGGCACCTTTGGATATTTGGCTCCTGGTAAGGACAGGAAATTCTAATTCACTTTTGCCTGTTTTTGATTTAGTACACAAGGCAATTATACCATTAATGGTTTCCAGGCGTTCACCACAAGATGGTCTAATGAAATGTCTCCTTTTTCGTATACGAGTAATTTATGTATTCATTTTCATCGTATGTGCATCGTGTATGTGAAATCTTGGTGCAAACCACTTATCAATTTATATATCTGGTTACTCCAATTTTATAGAACTGAAATTGCATAGCTACCATAAAAAACCCAATTGAGGCCCGACTTAAGGCCCGCCTCAGAGTGAGGTGAGCAAAAAATACCTGAAGGCGCTAATTTCAGGCAATTTTTGGAGGCCTACGCCTCAGAGCACTGCCTCATGGTTTGTGTGGTGTGTGCTCCTTTTTTCTCAAGACTCGTTTATTTTGCTCTAGGTGTGGGTCCTTTAACTCATTAGAAATAATTCACCGCTCACTTTATGAGTTTGTGTTTGTCATTCGTCCACTTTGAAAATAGTCCACAGTCCAAATTACTAAAATAATAATTTCTTTTTTTGTTAATAGATTTTTCTTTTGTTTGTTTTCACGGGTTTAAATTGTTCTATTATGAATTTGAAGATTTTTTATGAGCTTATTTTGCATTTTAATTTTTTGACATTTTTTTGGTTTATGGTGAGGCTTATGCCTTGAGGCTAATATCTTGCCTCATAAAGGAAAAAGGCCTTAGTACATGATTACACCTTTTTAAACATTGGCTATGACTCCATGACAAAATACTATGTCAACCCCGCATATTCATAAATAAGGGAATGATATCAATTTTAATCAGAATACTGATTTGGATATTTTCTTTCCTGCTTTGCCACAAGAAGGTATGCTAACCTCTCATGGCCTTTGAATATGTAGAATATATGCAGAGTGGGAGAGCTACAGAAAAGACTGATGTTTATAGTTTTGGGGTTTTGGTGCTTGAAATTGTGAGTGGAAGACGGCCTACTGATGCTTCCTTCATCGAGAAGGGCCTAAACATCGTTGGATGGGTATGCCTTTTCATACTTCCTTTCTATCGTATATCTTTACCGCCAGGCTAATGATTTATTGCTCAAGATGTGCACGTAAAACTAATTTAATTAGACTCAACTTCATATCTCAATTTACAAGTCTATGTACGAAAGTTCTACAGAATATTCATGATTGGCGTAATAGTATCAATTATGTTTCTGTCAATGCATACGTTGAGTAACTAATTCATTTCTTTTCAATTCGTTTTGCAGTTGAATTATTTAGTTTCGGAAAGTAGACAGCGAGAAATAGTCGATCCACTCTGTGAAGGGGTACAAGTAGAAAGTCTCGACACCTTACTTTCAATTGCCAACCAATGTGTTTCTTCAGGTCCCGATGATCGTCCCACCATGCACAGAGTAGTTCAAATACTCGAATCTGAGATCACGACCCCATTCCCTAGCGACTTCTATGATTCAATCTCGGACTGAAGCCTTCATTGTGGAATGAAGAGAGGCAACATCTTTGCTATTATCATCCACTGCTTCATGCAGCAAAATGCAGGATCAACACAAGAACAGAAGGGGCTCGGAATCTGCATAATTCATCCCCGACTTTATTTATTCGTTCCTTCTGCAAAATCCCAACAACATATGCCCGCGCTGCTCGGCAGCCATTCTTCAGGTTTTTCTTTGTCCAGTAAATGATTTTTTTTTTTTGATTTACCATGCACCCCTTGTCTCTGCCTTGTATTTCCTTCTTGTAATTACTCTACTCACTTGTATACAAAAATGGTTATACAGAAAGTATCCTTGTTATTGATTCCATTTTTTTTTTGGGGATGATATTTGTGTTGCATAGTTATCTTTTCTTATTCCATTTTTATTTGGTCACAGCTATTTGAGAATATTTGCTTGCTCAAAATAATACAACATTAATGTTCATCTAATTTATTACATAATGAGATGCTGACTTACTTAGGGCCCGTTTGATTCTGCTTCATCTAGAAGAGCTTTTTGAGGAACTTACTTTTAGCCAGTTTTTTTTTTTGTCCAAACTCTTCTAGCCAAACTAAAAACTTTCAGAAAATCATCGAAACAAATTTAAAAGTAGCTTCTTTTTTATTTTTCAAAATCCTTAGGTCGTTAATCCTTCTCTGATGCAATTGGAATTCGATGATTTTCGCTTATTTTCATATCCTATTGTTAAGCTTCTGTTTGTCATCTATTTTCTCAAACATTGTTTACTACAGTAAACATTCTCCATTACATATTCCCTCAATAAAATATTCTATACACAAATCAATAAAATTATTTTATTTTTTAACAATATATTCTCCAAAAAATACTATTCAAAACTCTATTTCTTCTCCCAAGATGGGAGACAAACAGGCTAGGAGTCTTTGTTATGTCAAATATAGTGTAGAACTTGTCTGCAATTTCTTGCTATTGCCAGTAGGTTTCTTGTATTTATTCTAACAAATCAACAAATTTCTGAAGTGTCAAATTTCATATATTTTTGTCCTATTTTGGGGCTTCTCCAAGAAAAAGACAACCAAAAATTTAAATATTCATCATTTTCTTAGATGAAAGGTGTAATATATAAACCAAAATTCACAGTTTTATTGAATTAACTTTAGACGTGTGTTTATTGTTATAATAAATTTATTTTTAATTCAATAATATTGGCAAAAAAAAAATATCAACAAAACAGTATTTGCTATACTATATTAATCTCACCATATAATTTTTATCGAACTTAAATGAAATAAGAAAAGTTATGAATTGAAAAGTCGCAAGTCTAATTCTAAAAATCAAACTGTCTCGTTAAAATTAAATAAAAAAAAAAAAATTGAATATCTTGATGCCAGGATTTCTAAGCTATTGCAAATCAACGAATATCATGACTCGAAATTCTAGGAATCTGAAAAATAGCACGTTGCAGTGTTCGCTCCGCCACCAATGAGTCGACGGTCTACTAAGTTGCAGTAAAAATCAAATATAATTATAGTAATTTTACGAGATTTTTTTTTTTAAATCAATATGTTTGACTTAGTAACTATAGAAGTCGGGGTTCAAAAAATTAAGAGGATTTAAATTATTTTAAATTTTACTTAAATATTATTAGCAAAATAAAGTAAGCAGAAGTGTAAAACAGAATAGAGAAAACAATCAAAACCCGTTGATTCACGTTGAATACTGGGAATTGACAATTAAGACTTATTGATTCGAGAAATGATTCTTAATCAATAAAATCGTTGATTGCGAAGATTATTGATGTTGAACTTGTAAGAATTGAAACAAGATATTCAATTTCCTGTCCATAGTGTACATGATAAAAACTTTTCATTGTTAATGTGGCAAAACTAGCTTATTTATGATTCTCTGCAATAGTCATACAGTCAGATAATCATACTAACGGTTCTCTCTACTATATTAGTTGTGAAAAGTTTTTATTATGCCAACTGGAGACAATAGATCAATTCTAATTGAAACAAATATAAGTTGTGTAATTTTTATTTAATCCAATTAGACAGTCCCGTTCTCCTGCGCTCCAAGCGCAGGAGAACTTTATGAGCTTTGCCAAAAGGCAAGGCAAAGCCATGCACAGCAGGCCTTGCATGTCAGAACCTTTTTATTTTTTTTTATTCTTTATTTTTTTTTGTCTTTTGTTGTTTTATTGTTTTTTTTTGAGTATTTAAATTGTATTGTGTAGTATATTTTATATTTTGGTCTTTTTGTAATGTATTATTTTTGTCTTGTATT
>CAIGRF010347591.1:0-10456 GCA_903798235.1 Fraxinus ornus
CGTAGAGATTTTTGCCTAGTAGGATAGATGGAAGTGAAACGGGTGATGGATGGGTAATTTTTTTCGAAAGTGGGGGAGCATTCGGTAACCATTTATTTTTGGGTGAGCAAGTAGTAACCGAAGACAAATGTGGGTGATTGGTGATTTAATTAACTCATGTGAAGTCTGGCAAAGTGTAGTATATACCTAAATTTTGAAAGAATAAACTTAGGGGATGTTTTATTGCAAGCATGTAACTTACATGGCATGAAAATTGTCAATAAAATGTGTTTGATCAACTTAATTTTCAACTTAGAAATGTTGTATTTTTCCATAAAATTGAGTTTTAGGAAATGTGAATTGCATAAAAAATAAAAACATACCCTCTAATAAAGAAAATGTTTTTCTTATTTTTTTAGAAAGATATGATCACGTGACTTATTTTTAACAAATATTTTTCATTAAAAAATAATGACAACTAAACACCCCCAAAAGTAAAAAAAATTGGATGAAAATAAAATCAATCTAATACATCCTTAAATTTTGATTTTTGAAATGAAAAGTTAGAAATCAAGGACTGGTATAATTTTTTAATAATCAAAAAATTTATTACATGATTGGTTGGAGGCATATGACAAATGGATAAGAAAATCCAGGGCCCAACCTTTACAATTTGCCAACATCCCCATGATTTTGGAGAGATTTAGGATTACTAGTGTTTCACAGGGTCTAGATGACAGTACTATCGGTGTTAAATACCTTGCGTAATTTCACTTTTTACTGAACATATACCGTAGTGTACTGGTTCTAGAGTCCTAGACAACATGGTATTTTAGAAAATATAAATATATATATTCCAGAATCTTCAATAGAAGCTTCGCAAAAATCACTCCTCGTCAAACACCGAATGGACTACTAGTTTCCACGCAACAATGGCTGCTGTGACACGTGTCCTTTTTCCCAATCCAATTTCAATTAACATCCATAAATGTGTACACTCCATCAGTAACTTCCAGAATTCTCTGCCATTTTCTTTTTAAAACCCAAAAAATTGAGGAGATTTTCGGTGGTGGCAATGGCTGATTTGAACAAAAGCACTGTTCTTGTTACAGGGGCTGGTGGCAGAACTGGTAAATAAACATTATAAATTCTCTCTATTTTCAAGTGAAAGTCTTTACATAATCTATATGTATATATTTGTGGTATATAATTGGATCCATGTTTGAATTATGAGTTTTGATTTGCTTTTATTTGGATGTAGTTATTGCTTAGGGCTTTGGTTTTTACTGTATATTTGGAAAATTAGTGTTATGTTTTATCAGGAAGGGTAGAACACTGAAGAGATTCACATAATTGCAGACATTAGATGATCAATTAATATTATTAATTATTCTGAGACAATTACAGAATGATTTGTTAAAATATTTATGTTTTTCATATGGATTAATAGACAAGTTAGCTAACTACAAGCATACTTGAATTGATTTATCAATTAATTTAGCCAAACTAAGGTTTATATAAAAACCACATCGAAAGAAATCTACTTTTCTTACATTTAGTTCAACTGCTCTAGGTTCATTGATTGACTATCCAGATGAAATTTGTATAATCTTTAACTAAATTAGGCAAAGGAAAAACATATTTGTACTAATTGGTTTCTACATAATCCAGTTAGCCAAATTGTTTAATAAGCCTACTCAATCATTCTCCTTGTTTTGGCAACCAGATTATCTTTTGACATTATAGAAATTTGAATTTCCGATAAGACCTACCTCAACGGCTAAGTTAGACACTGGGACTACTTGTCTGGTTTAAAGAAAACAAATGACACTTGTATGTTGGATTTTTGTTCTATTACCTGTATATTTTAAAGTTTGTGCTTGATCTAAGATATTTATTAAGAGAACGATTGTTCAGAGAACTGCTTATAATTTGTAATCTTTCATCTGTTCTCTCTTAATGCTTGTTTCCGGCTCTCTGTTAATCTAACCACTTAGATATTGAATCTGTACATTTTTTTTATTTTTGCTCTTTTCTATTTCCTTGTTCTTAACAAGTGTGTGACTTAAAGTTAATTGCCTTCCCTAACAATTTCTGAGTTTAATTACTTGAGTCTGAGGCTAACAATGTCTAAGACTATTGGACGCTCATATATGTTATCTTAGGAGTTATTATGACTCAATAGATTACATTAGTTTGTTAGATAGTTAGTTGGAATTAAAACATGACCAGCTGTACAAGATTACATGTCCAAAATCCTTTTCCAACATTCTTATGCTTTTATTGATCGTTGGTCGTTGCAGGACAAATTGTTTATAAGAAACTGAAGGAGAGGTCAGAGCAGTATGTTGGTAGAGGATTGGTAAGAACGCAGGAGAGCAAGGAAGAAATTGGTGGAGCTGATGATCTTTACATTGGGGATATAAGGACAGCAGAGAGCATTGCTCCAGCAATCCAAGGTATTGATGCTCTCATAATTCTCACAAGTGCGGTGCCAAAGATGAAACCTGGGTTTGACCCAGCGAAAGGTGGCAGGCCTGAATTCTATTTTGAAGATGGAGCATACCCTGAACAGGTATCTATTATTGCTATTATTTACCGATTTGGATTTCCTTGTGCTGGATCTATCTGATTTTAGCTTTTCTTTTTTAGGTTGACTGGATTGGGCAAAAGAATCAGATAGATGCAGGTGAGAACTTGTACTTGTGTACAGTTTCTAATAGCTTTTATTTCAGTCTGTTGTATTAAAATTTGTAATATATGTGTTGAACAGCAAACGCTGCTGGAGTGAAGCAAATTGTTTTGGTTGGATCAATGGGAGGAACAGATGCAAACCATCCCCTAAATAGCTTGGGAAATGGAAACATATTGGTAAATGCCAATATTGCCTTTTATTTTTTTCATGACCTTTGATGTTACCCTTTCCCTTGTGACATGGGGTTGTGGTTGGATCCCTTCATTTTGATTGTTCCACTTACTTTATTAACTCTTGTGCTTTTTTTTGTCCGCTTTTATGTTTTTTTATTTCTTCTTTGTTCGTTCATCTCGTGGTTTTTTATATGCGCAGTGGGTGCTAGATAATTTTTGAACTGCATCTCATGCAAATCAAAAAAATTATCTGTCTCCTTAAAAAAACAGTCCCACGATAGTTGAAACTTTAAAGGAAAAGAGAGGGAAAAAAACCTTCTTATTTGTACACACTCACTATACAAGTACACTTAGATGGAAGTGGAAACTCCGTGGTGTAAAGTTATGAGCAGAAAATGTCTCTATAAGGGCCAGTTGTTATATCACTACTTTGCATTTTCATAAATTTTTCACTATATAGTAATTAATATTTTGAGTACAGGTATGGAAGAGAAAGGCGGAACAATATTTGGCTGACTCTGGAATTCCATACACCATTATTAGGTATCACATAATTTTACTTCGAAACCTATTGAAGACTATACACATGCTTATGTTTTTGTATGTAAATATTAGATGCAAGTAATTACATGTGTATTTTATTGCAGTGGCTTTATAAACTTAGGATGCATGTTAGTTTCTTTTCCATTAATCTGCAGCAATACCCAGGAACTTGGATGGAACCATCATAGCAGGCAGGAAATAATACATGCATGGGTGTATGCAACCATCATTAATTTTTCTAACAAGATATGATTTATTAACAAGTAATGTGCATCAATTTTCCAACTTTGTATAGGGTGTAATGCATAGAATTATAGTAGTTTGGATGAAATGGATAAGTGGTACAAGGGTTCTATGTCATCGGAATACGTTTGTAAAGTTAAAGAGCATGTTGTAGAGAAATTTTACTAGAGTAGATGTGATTTGTGGTAGTGAGTGGTTGTCATCAACATGCAAAATGTCTACAGACAGAAATGAGGACATTAAGGGTCCGTTTGACACAGCTGTTGTCAGTAGACCCTCTAGTAGTGAAGTTATTGGTTGTGGAGATTTTGTTAGCCCCTGTTTGAGCCAAATTAAAATTTTCATTTTCATTATTCTACTCATTTTCAACCACACATTCTTCAATAAAATAATATTTTTCATCACATCAATAACTTTTCATTCTTTTTCAATCATACATTCTCCATCAATCTACTATTCTAGAATACATTCTTCCAAAATAATGTGGCTCAAACACACCCTNGTCAGTAGACCCTCTAGTAGTGAAGTTATTGGTTGTGGAGATTTTGTTAGCCCCTGTTTGAGCCAAATTAAAATTTTCATTTTCATTATTCTACTCATTTTCAACCACACATTCTTCAATAAAATAATATTTTTCATCACATCAAAAACTTTTCAATCTTTTTCAACCATACATTCTCCATCAATCTACTATTCTAGAATACATTCTTCCAAAATAATGTGGCTCAAACACACCTTAGTAAGGCTTTTATTAAAATGTTGTTCACTTTTAGGTTGTGAATTCAAAAAGTGATTTTATATGAACTTTATTTTTATTTAATTGGGCATAGAAATTAATTTTTTTTTTCAATATATTAATGTGTATTTTGATGATTTTAAAACTTAATAAAACGTAAATTACAATTTCGAGTAAAAGCACCATTAGAGCTTTTTAGAGAAGCTCAAAATTTGGGTTTCTCTAAAATAACTTTTTAAAACATTTTATTTTTTTGTTCAAAAAGTGCTTTTTGACATTAGTCAAATAACCATTGTTTAAATCAAAAGCACTTTTGACCTCCAAAAGTTGTTTTAAGGCCTTGGAAAAGCCCTTCCAAATACACTCTAAAATGACGATTAGGTACCGTACTACTATAACACAAAACTGGAAGTCGGCCATAATCGTTGTAAATTTAGCCCACAAGAAGTTACAATCCTTGGGTACAATAAATAGCCTGAACTCTTACGGTTATGGCTCAGTCAGGTTGGATCTTTTGGAAACCAATATGGTGCAGATGACTCTTGACAAAGTCAAATGAGAGTATTCTAATTTTTACTACAATGGTTTAAACCTTTATCTCACCATATCCACTTGAAACTTGAGGAAAGAACAAAAATAAAAAGAAATCCATGATGGAGAACATTCTTAATTCTTAAATATTTAATCACTCAATAATACAAGCAAAATGATTCATATAGAGTTGAGAGTCAATTTATTCATATGATATTTAATATATATTGTACACGAGACACTACTTTTATTAAAGCAAGAATCTGCATTTATATGACAAACTTAAAATTGAAATAATTTGCCTTTTTTTTTTTTTATAATGCAACACTTTACTAATGCAAGGAATATCCGCATTATTAGAAGATGACACACTGGATGGACCTTTAGCACAATAATAATCTAATACTGGGAATCTAGGATCACTAAAGTCATGATTCCCAGAGTTGTTGAAGGCGTTGTTTTTCCATTTGTCACGTGGTAGGCCATGTCGATACCATCAAATCTCTTGTAAGTCTTCGAAAGAATTTACATCAAATTGTGCGTTCTGGTTGGAACTGGATCCTCAGGGAAAGTGTAGGAAGTGTACCAATTTCATGGACTATTTTAATTTCATATTTTTCTCTAGTTCTTTGCGAAGTTGCTTTCTGAAGGCCATTTCTTCAGGATCTGTTCTTAGTAACTGGTAATTTCAAGGCTTGTATAAGCCTTCCAAGATAGAGTTGTCCCCAAGACTATTGAAAATAGTCATTGTTAGGCAAATTTAGGATGCTAGCTTGTATCCTTGAACTTGACTAGCATCCATACAAGCATCAATGTTTTATCTGATTCTAGCATAACCAAGATCCATCTGTTCCCATGGGACATCATCTTCCATATATGGCCAAATATTTGGATGAATTTTAGAATTCATTTTGTCATTCCTGTTTGAAACTCTCCCAATCTGCATGGAGATTAAAAGGAAGAACTGCATATTCTTGAATATATGAAAAATGATTGTAAGTTCCAATTTTTGTCAAGTATCCTTGTCTTTGGAAAGAAAAATGGCATGAAGAATCTTTTGGGAAGTTTTTAGATTTTTGAACTGCAAAGAAAATCCTATAAAACCATTATAAAAACTTGCGAGAATATTCATGACTTTCTGACCACTCATGAAACCCGTCATTTATTTGCAAACACATGTTAAAAGTGTTTTGTTCACATGGATATTAATTGCTTATAGTTAAGTTTCTAGCAAATACCATGAGAAGCATATCAACTCTTAGAAAACCTAGTCCTCCTAGAGTTATGAATTCCAGATTTCATAATTACCAAGGACTGGTATTTAAGCATCAGTTCTTTGGTTCTGAAATGAAGAGTTCTGGTTCTGAGGAGAGAATGAAGTTCTGGAGGAAGATTGTTGATGATTAGATCATCCAAGCAATAGGAATGTGGATAGGATTGACATGATAATTTTGGTCTTGAGGGGAGATCTTTCACCTTTTATGTGTTCAACATCAAAGTAAAAGTTTGAAAACTATTTAGCCTATTGGAGAAGTTGATTTGGAACTTGTTTATTTTTTAAGGTCAGCATTTTTTGAAATGCGGAAATGTTCATTTCTATAAACAAAAAATAATAATAATAAAAAAAAAAATTGCTAGCAGTAGGAACTTTTCAATTTCTCTGTTGATTGCAAGAATTTCCTTGAAAGTGGAATGGTAACTGTTTTCTGAAAAGTCCCATATTTATAACAGCATACTCTTTCTATTTTTATTTTTATCTTCAATCTAAACTGCTGCCTAAAAAGAATCACTAGGCATCTGTTTGGAGAATTCATTTTCCATCATTGAGAAGGCTGGAAATCAACTGATTTTTGGCTTGGTTTTTAAGAAGTTCTAACCAACTTGTGGTTGGAGAGTGTATTGACCATCTTTAATGTGCATGCCCAATAATTCTACTACTAGTACGATAACCATCTTCTCTGAGATAACATGAATATATACTGTTTCATAATCTCAGAGAATTGCTCAAGTAACTGAACATGATTATGTTCTGAATCAGACAAACAACATGTCATCAATATAAATCAGGCCACTTTTCCACGAGGTTGAAAGATTTAAATCATTGCCTTTTAAAATAAGGAGTGGGGCTCTTTTTAGTCTTAATGGCATTACATCCACCGGTAATGATGATTTGGAATGCAAAACCCAATTTTTTGTCTCTTTAGGTTGAATTCCCAATTGCCAAAACCAAAAATAATTCTTGAAGGAATGGTCCCTTATAAAGTAACTATGCAAAGATCTTGAAAGAAATACGTGTTTGAAGGAACCCACAGAATTGGTACTCTCTCTAGAAGGATCCAAGTTCCAACCATGACCTGTGATTTGCTGTAGTTTCTTTTGAAGACTTACATGACCCTCTACGCGCTCGAAGATAAGACCTGGTGGCACTGACATGGTCTACCATGTAACTCAGATAAAGAATCAGCACAAGCAAATCTGAGAACATCGTGACTTTGTTGTCCTCAGACTCCTACTACCATATATTGTTATTGTATTAAAGATCTATCCATTTTGTCGTATATTCTTTGCATAGTAGCGTATTGTGTTGTCCAAAAAGCAGATTCTTTCTGCTCTAAATTTGTCATCTACTATAAAAGTAGATTTCTACTTTAATAGAAACAGTATCTCATACATACAGTACGTATTAAAACAGTGTGAATGGAATGGTTTTCACCTCTATATAATGGGGTTTCTTTTTGCTTGTAAAATGATCGAGTGTTTGAATAATACAAAACTAAGAATTTATGAGTTTCTGAAAGTCTTCTTTCATCAAGTTTCTATGGTAGAATAGGTAGGGTTTAAACATAGTAGTATAGACTAGTATGCTCAACGGTTACCTTTGATAAGGATCATGTGCACCAGAATGTTGACCAAAAAATCCAAATTGATCATCTATAATCGCAAGCCCTTTTATTGTTCCTATGGGATTGCTCTTGTTTTGGGCTAGAAATGCCTCAATTATGGTTGTGTCCCAGTTTAGGTGAAACCAATTGAAGATAAATTAAGGAGAGTGCTAACTCAAAATTTATTGAGAATAAAACTTAGTTTATTATTGTGCTTTATTAACTATACATAATCCTTGTATGCATCAAGATGCTAGAAATGACCATGCTTGTTAATGTTTATTTTATTTGTTGAACTACATACGGTTTTTTCTTGCTTTACTCGATTTGATTAATAACTAACTAAAGTATTATATATATATATTGGGTTTCATAGGGAGATGTTGATACTTCGATTATGCTCAATTCCGACACACCGAGATTACCCGTGTTTGGGTTTTCAATTATTTCGTAATTTCTTCATTGGGTACCTACTTTTCATAATTTTGGTTGGTATAGGGCTGGTGGTTTGCAAGATAAAGAAGGCGGTGTAAGAGAACTGCTTGTTGGAAAGGATGACGAACTTCTTAAGACTGAAACGAGGACTATATCCAGAGCAGATGTTGCTGAAGTCTGCATTCAGGTAAAAGTATTTATTCGGGTTCGAAAAATCAAAATTCTACATGCACAGTTGCTTAATCTTTGAGCTGCTCAGTAATCTCAGTATCGCACTAGAATTTTTTCTCAACGACAGTGATCTTATGAACAGGCACTAAACTTTGAGGAGGCAAAATTTAAAGCATTCGACCTTGCTTCAAAACCAGAGGGGACTGGCACACCAACGACGGATTTCAAGGCTCTATTTTCTCAGATCACTACTCGTTTTTGATAAACTATTGCGGAAGTTATTTATTCAGCCATCTACATTTGTTGCCTTTGAGAATTGTGTTTAATTCCAGATTTGTTTTGATTATCTAACTGGGACACATGAATAGATGAAAGATAATTTCTTTTTCCATGACCTCAGGCCATCAGTGTTTCTTGTTCATCAATGAAAACATATTGGGAATGATTAGATATGGATTAGTTACTGTGTGAAAATCAAGCAGCTACACACCTTTCGATTTCGATTTTAAAATTAAATTTGCAGTCACAATGATGATTGAATTATCCTCGTATAAATCTGCGTTTATAAGCTAATCATTCAACTGTCAGTTGACATAATCACTCGAGCAGTCGAGCTATTCTGACTGTTGATTGTTAATAATTTGGTAGATCATATTTATTGCAGCTAATTAAAAACCATGAAATCATGCAAGAAACAAATGCTTAGAGCAATTTCCAATGCGACCATAAATTACTTTAAAAGAATTTAAAGAATTAATGTTTAAAAATAAACTTTACAAACATATTCAAGAGACTATTTTTAACGAATGTATTTTACAATTCAAAGAGCATTTATAAATTTAGGGAGAATTTTGTTGTACTTAAATAGTCTATTTATATTTAACATTTAATTTTGCTACTTAAATAAAATATTTATTGTTTTTCTCTATCTTTTATTTTCACTGTTTTTCCTTAAAATTATTATATTATTTTTTTACATTGAAAATTAAAATACTCTGAATGCAATTAATTATAAAGAGTATGTTTGACTCTCCAAATTTCAAGAGTCAAATTTACTCTCTAAATTTAAATATTAATTTAAAGAGTTTTTTGAAGCATAATTTTAAGAATTGATTCTTTAAAATAGAGAGCGTCTTATGTTTGAAATGCTCAAGGAGATGCTCTCTATTTTAACTCTCTAAATTTAGAAAATTAGAATGTATTTGATTGACTTTATTTTTCATGAAAAATGTCATTTTTTTGCCCAAATTTCTACTTTTGGGATGTTTTGATTGAAAAAAATTTCATGAAAATAGTTTTCAACTTTTGGTCATGTGACTAGATTTTTCTCAAAAACAAAGATAATATTTTCTTTAGAAAGTGGTTTTTTTTATTTTCCAGGCAACTCTCTATCTCTCTCTCTCATTTGCTCACCAATAAAAAATAGACAAGTATAATATTTTTTAGGTTGAAAACTAAATTAATCAAACACATTTAATTAATAATTTCCATATAAATAAGTTCTAAAAATTGAATTGTCTATAATTTATTTTCTTTACATACTCACAATTAAACGTACTCTTAAATTCACTATCTATTCTTAATTTACAATGATTGTATTTATTAAGTCATAGATTTCAATATTCTACTTTTTAAACTATTTTGACAATTAACATATAAAAAATTTGTTAAATTAAAATATAAGGACAAACCAATAAATGTTTCTTGATATTAGGAAATATTTAGACCTAAACGAGCGGAACTAACACAACAAGTCACTTTTATTATCTATAGATGATTAAGATAATTAATCCAATTAACCCTAAGTTTAAACAATCAAATAAACATATATAGCAAAAGCAATAAAGTAAACTAACACCAGATATGATCACGGAGGAAAAGCCCTTTTCATGATAAAAAAAAACTCCTAGGTAAACTTGTTACAATTAGTCTAGGCACCACTAAACTTTAGTTGATTCTTGACACCTAACTTGTAAATCATTGAAGAACTTCAATTGTGTGACCCACACTTTCCAACAACTCTAAGCTACTTTTCCTTCCGTATAGATCACCAAAAATGAACTTGTTC
>CAIGRF010347596.1:0-17470 GCA_903798235.1 Fraxinus ornus
ATATTTACATAGATCATTCTAGAAGATCTTTCTAGAAATGTTAGTCTTTTTTGGGCTTTGTATTGTGCCTATGATAAAAATTCTTAAGCCCATATTACTTACTTCAAAATCAAGTTTATTTCCCAACAATCTTCAACAAATGTGACATCTCTACTTCTCTTAATTTTGTTCTCAACTGAATCATAAACCCTGTATCCAAATTCATCTTGACCATAACTAGGGTTATACATTATCGTGTTTTCCTGTCAAGCTTGGACTTCTCATCTTTTGGACTTCTCATCTTTAGGAACATGCACAAATGCTTTACAGCCATACACACGCAGGTGATCATAGGAAACATCCTTACTTATCCAAACTCTATCTGGTACATCACACTGTAAGGAAACATAAGGTGTAAATTTAAATACATGTACAACCGTGCTCAGTGCCTCACTCTAAAAGAATTTTGGCAACTGGGCTAGAGAAAGTAAAAATCTCACTCTCTCAACTATTGTTCTATTCATCCTTTCAGCTATGCCATTCAATTGAAGAGTTTTTGGAGTTACCTTTTGATGCCGAATTCCTTGTTGCATGTAATACTTATCAAAAGGACTAAAATACTCTCTTCCATTATTAGTTCAGATGAACCTTAGCTTCTTCCCAATCTATCTTTCAACCTGGGCCTGAAATTGTTTGAACACACTCAACACTTGATCTTTTATCTTCAAGGTATAAGCCCATAACTTCCTTGAATAGACATCTATGAATGTCACAATGTAACTGAAGCAACCAAGTGTTCTCGTCTTCATAGGACCACACAAATATGAATGTATCAAATCCAGAATTTTTTACTTTTTTAAAGGAGCAAAATTCTTGAATAAGATTTTGATTTGCTTCACACCACACATAGTGAGTACACCTTTTTAAATGTGTACTTTTCATTCCACTTATTACACTTCTCTTCCTCAATATGGCCAATCATTTCTCACTCATGTAAGCAAGCCTCTTAGGCCACAACTCTACTGTAACATCATCCTTCATTACATTAACAATGTTATTAGAGAGATTTGTATGCAAGATGTACAATGTTTAGATCTTTTTGTCTTAAGCCACAGCCATAGCACCACAATTGAGCTTTCACTGACCATTACTAAAGGTATCGTCATACCTATCACCATCAAGTTTTTTTTAACAGAAATCAAGTTCAAATGGATGTCTATAATATGCTTTACATCTTTAAGAACCAACATTGAACGATTATTCATCTCTAGATACACATCTTCATTACCAATAACTTTAACTAGGCAATTATTACTCATCTTTACAGTTTCGCAATCACCATATCTATAGAAGGTAAAGAAATCTTTTCGCGATATAGTTTGAATGGAGGCACCACTATCAATCACCCAATCGGTCTCGTGACTTACAATATTGATCATCTAATTATCATAAATAATTAGGAAGTCTGCAGGAGTGGTGGTAGCAACCTTATCACCACCATCTTTATCACCCTCATTCTTTCCTTCATTCATTTCTCATTTTTATTTTCCTTCTTCCATTACCTACAATATTTCTTGATGTGTCCCCTTTTTCCTACAATGACACTTGACATTCGCAAAGTTATTCCACTTGCCTATGCTTCTGTCTCCGTTCTATGGACCTTTGTTCTTACTCCCCCCCTTTTTTCTGTAACCAAGACCTTTGATTGCGAAGAGGATCCTTGTGATTTCTTTCTCATCTCTCTATTTAACAGACTACTCTTGGCCATATCCATTGAAATGACATCATCTGAAGCAGAGTTAGATAATGAATTTTTGAGTGTCTCCTACGAGTCCGATAGTGAACCAAACAATCATAACCCCTGAATCTCATCATCAAACTTAATACCTATTCTAATCAACTGATTAATAATTTCTTGAAATGCATTCAAACGATTAGTTAAAGGAGTCCCATCCTGATATCTCAATGTCATCATGTATTTAATTAGAATCATTTTATCATTTCCAGTCTTTCTAGCATATAACTTTTCAAACTTAATCCATAGAGTTTGAGCATGTGTCTCCCCACTAACATTGTTCAAAACATTGTCATTTACTCATTGCCTAATATATCATAGACTTTTTGATGCAACAAAGTCCATTCTTCATCAAACTTGTTATTCGATTTTTCAGTAGCGAATACCAGTAGGTAATAATCGTTCACATAAAAAAGGTCTCATTTTTTCTTTCTATATGTGATAGTCTAAACCATTCAAGTTAATCATTTTACTTTAATTTGCTTCCATAATGCAAAATCCAAATCTGGGAACTTGGCTCTGTTACCACATGTTGGGAGAGATGTAAACAAATGTATACACAACGAAATAATTATTCTTCCTAGAAGCAAATAAGTAAAGTGTCTTGTCAAACAATCGTATATGCTGAAATATTATAACACAAAGTCACAATAATACAAGCAATTATTTTACGTGAAAAACTAACCGCGTGTGAGGAATAAAAATCAAGGACCTTGTCTAGTAAAAAATTCCACTAACAACCAAATAATGGATATAAAAATTCATCTCTAGTTACAACTAAAGGCTACAACTTACATTTTTTTCAAGATAACGAAAATCTCGATAATACAATTTGAAATAGGGAGATTATACCTACAAACCTATTGTTACTATTAGTTAGGTTTTAAAGTTGTTGGCAATCTTTTGACAAAACTATTATTGTAAAAGAGTTTTTAAAAGTCAAAGTGTCAAAGTGGTTAATTAGAAATCCTAGAGTTCGAGTATGGAACGAAGGGAAAAGAGTCGCCACAATTTAGCTAGCTTATCGCTCAACTGATGCTCGAGCGGTAAGAACAGAAGCTGCGTCACCCGCCCATCGCCTGAAACTTCGCTCGAGCGACACACTTTCGCTCACCTGTCGCTCAAGCGACAATGTATCCCGAGAAAACCTAATTTACGTTTTTTAAGATTTTTATCCGGCCCATACTACCCAAAACCTCTACACTATATATATGCATGTCACCATTCGACAAAATAAGAGTTGAACATTGAGAGAAGTAAGAGAATAATTCATCCATATCATTATTAGAGTTTAACCTTCATATTGAGTTAATCATTGCATTGAAAAACATCAACCTCATATTAACTAAACACCAAAACATATACTTCCATAACATCTTTCAGAGTTCTGAAGATCAAGGAACTTGATCGGAGTTTCTGGTTGTTGGAGAACGAGGAGTTCTTATTGATTTGCAGGAGATAGAGGAATTCAGAAGGTCGGGAGTTGGTGTAGGAGCACGCAATTTAGTAATTTATTTTTCAGTAATTTCAGGAGCACGCAGTCCAGTAATTTATTTTTCTCCCTCAACAATTTTCAAATGTTATTTTTTTTTCAGTAATTTCAGCAGCACGCAGTCCAGTAATTTATTTTTCTCCATCAACAATTTTCAAATGTTATTTATTTTTCAGTAATTTATTATTTGCAGTAATTCAATATATGATAGTAGTGTATGTGAATTCATCTATATTAATTAATAATTGTGACTTGTTGCATTTATTAATTGGTAAATTTAAATTCCACATAAACACATATTCACCCTCTCTAGGTGTTAGTTGGGTCGAACTTCGTTACTTTCACTATTCACACACGAACCAATGTTCCCGAGCTCAAAATTTGATATCCACCATACAGATTGTAGCTCCCTATCTTCCGAACTTCTCCTCTAAATTTCAGCTCAATCAAAGAACGGGTAAGTTGGGTCTAAGCTTTGATGAAATCTGAACACATAAAAAACTATTCTCTCTTTCTGGAAAAAAACGGCTAGGGCTCTCTTTTTTTTTTTCCTTCCATCTTGTATTTAAACTTATCTTTAGGGTTAAAACCTTAAAAGGTGTTGGACTAACACCAAAGACCCCAAACTTGGACTTTCCTCCCCATAAAAGGAATAACCAAACATTTTTTTTTCCTTGTAATTTTTACGGGGTGGGGCACATAAATATTCATGTTTAAGCTGAATTTTTGATAATATTGTGACAATTTAATTATTCTTTTCTGAATCAAATGCCTAGAACGAGAAAAATCGTAAAGATATTTAATCGGACAGTTAGAATCCAAGATCTCATGGTGATTGGGATCCCCCTTTCCTCAAGAATAAAGAAAAATTTGTAAATTATCCAAGAAAATTTGTTTTCATACAGAGATTCATCAGAAAATAAAACTTAGGAATGTCAAAATTCACTAATTCCAAAGGATTAAACACACCATATATGCAATGACATAGTCTTTTACACATGCAGGATGATCAACTAATTTGTACTTATTGCTGGAATGGAACACTAGAGGTGGAAATATAGACAGAACTGGGGTTACCTGCAAATGAAACCATGTTTGTCATTTCTGAGTTGATTCTATCATTATTCACATCCGAATTTCCAAGAAATCCAATGAAATTGTTGTTGGAATAATCATTGACAGCCCAAGAATTTGTGCTTGAATTTCCCAGGAATTTCTCAATTATTCCCACATCAGATAATTGATTTTCCAGTGAGTTAGTATAGGCATCATGCTTCTGATTATGAGAACTTGATTCTTCAACAGCTTCAGAAGAACTACTAAAGGGCTGTAATTGTTGAAAATCATTAGGGTTTGAATCAAACCACTTGTTCGAATTTTCAAGGCCTTCGATTATCATTTTTTTTCTTGTTCTATCCCTTGCCCTTGCTCTTGCCTTGTCCCGGGACTCCCTCGAATTAGGTTTATACACAGATTTTTGCCGTTTCTTGTCATTTTTCTTTCTCTCTATACTTGCATTTTTTCTTGCAACTCCTTTGTGTGCATTGATTGAATTCTCCTCTATTACTGATAGCGTGTCATATTCAGACACAAAGGATTCAGTGATAGAACTGATCTTTACTTTTGGATTGCTCAGCTCCTTAATTGCCTTCTTCGATTTAGTAAAAAGCCATTCTATTGTTTTGCTTGCTTTATCATAGCCTAGCAAGTCTTGAAGATCAAAGAACTTTCGCGCAACTCGAAGCGATAATCTCATTCTCCGGCCTCTCACTCCCTGTGCTGTACAAATCTTGCTATGCCTCTCCTTCTTCATGGTTCTCTTTAACAGTAATGGCCCAAAAGTTTTCCTCGAAAGTGTAATCGCCTCATTAGGAATTGATTCAATCGACTTTTCATTCAATTTGGAGGGATCAATATTGCTGCCTTTTGTTGTTCCTTTTTTTGTACTATCAAGATAAGTTTCTGTCTGGTAATCACGAGCTATGCAATTACGCAAAGTCATGGGCTGATTTTGAAATAATATTTGATTCAAGGGAAATTCATTTTCATCCAGAAATGGTGAAGGGAAGTGGAAGAAAAGTGAAGGATCGTCTTGTTTTGGGCCAGGTTTTTGATCAAATGGTAAAGACCTCTTGAACAAGGACTCAAAAGGGTTATCAACGTTGCTTGAAGGATACATTTCTCCTGCACCAGATTTTGTCTCTAAACTTATTCTAGAGAGTTTACGTTATGATCTAACTGGAGTAATTATGCACAGAAACTGAAGATGATAAGAGTGCAACTACAGAAAAAATGTAGAGAGAAAGAGAGAAAGTTTACCTGTTTGAGCTAGGGCTCCCCAACTACCATATGTGAAGATCTAAGAGGAGATGATGCAGTATTGATGGTGATGGTGATGGGGTGGTGCAAAGGAGGACCATAAACAAGAAAGTGATGCTTATGTATATGAACAATCTAATGCAATAGCTTTGCCTTTTGTCTTCATCAACTGTGTCGAAGGCTGGCAGAGAGACAGACTGGGAGAGGATAAGAAATACACGGAACTATGTTGTAGAACTCACGTGGGAGTAGGTTAGAATTTGAGAGCATGAGTTGGTTGGTGGTTTAAGTTAAAATTTAAATGATTATAAATTATGAATCAAAATAAAAATGCAATTCTACCAGATAAAAAGTATGTTTATAACATTATCACCAACCAAACATGCATTAAACACATTTCTTTTTCTACTTTTTTCAGAATTTAACGTTAGACATGAAGCGCTACAGAAAACGTGCTATGGGTAATCAAAATAGCGTCTGGATTCTCAAACTTTGGAAATTGAGGTACAAAGGTCACCATTCAATATTTTTATCAATAGGAGTCCCTGAACTTTCAATATTTTTTTTGGCCTTTTTTCTTG
Source organism: Fraxinus ornus (assembly GCA_903798235.1). Taxonomy (NCBI): domain Eukaryota; kingdom Viridiplantae; phylum Streptophyta; class Magnoliopsida; order Lamiales; family Oleaceae; genus Fraxinus; species Fraxinus ornus. The sequence goes on from CAIGRF010347596.1 coordinate 6,167, forward strand.
TCCTAGCTGTGAATGTGATGCTCTTGGGGCTAGGCATGGTGTGGGTGTTTTCCTTCTTACGAAATGGTTTTCAAGAGAAATACCCCTTAAATAAATGGTCATGTGCTAGACATGTGACTATTTACCAAAAAATAAAAATAAAAAATGCTGAAAAGCCACAAAAAATAGGTCCAAACGGTCAAAAACCGACCTCCAACGGTCGGTATGGCGCAGGGGCGCCCCTGCCCCCTGTAGATTTTTTTTCTCATTCCTTTACTTCCTATATTGAATGATTGAATAATAATAATCAACATTTAAATAATAGGTTAAATGAAACGTGAAATTAAATGACATATTTAATTTTACTTATAATTTAATTTCATATTAACGTCACCTAGATTGGGGTTGTAACCACAATGAGGATGAATATCATTTTCAGATGAGGATTTGGAAGATTATGACATGAGATTTGATTAAATATTATGTGTCATAACTAAATAAATCCCATAAATAGTGATATGCTACGCTCGCAAATCGGAATTAACTTTTAAATTTTAAATTTTAAATTTTTATTTTTCTATGAATGCTTAGAATTTAGTAACTATGCTTGAGACAATTTTATGTCGACATTGTCTGCAATTTGTTATAATTTTTTTTCCTGTTTAAGCACTTTGATTGGTTAATATAGTGGTGGCAAAAAAGCTCGTCGGCTCGGACGGCTCGGGCTCGGCCCGTAAAAAGCCCGAGCCGGGCCCGGCTCGGGCTCGGTTTGTGTGAAAATAAAATGAATTCTAGGGAATTGAATTACCTAGAATTGAATTATCAATTAGTTGTATTTGATTAGTTTAATTTTTTACGTGGAAAATATTGAAATTTTGGATCTTTTGATATGTTGACTTTGTTTTATATGAAAATTGTCCATTAAAGGAATATAATTTGTTACAATTGGGGATAATTTGTTTCCATCGCCCTCAAAAAAATGTTGCCTAGAAAACCAATTTTCAATTTCCACCAAAGTGGTGGGAATTGATTTACCTCAAAAAAAAAAAAAAAAAACAAGAAAATGTGGCAAACAAATAAAAGGTGGAAAACCAATTATCTGAAAAATGTTTCCTATCAAACACTCTAAAAAGTGAAAAATGGCTAAAAAAATTTCATCTTTCATGAAAAACTTACTCTATCAAACATGGCCTAAAGTTTTTTGTACTCAAATCAGAAAACACACTAAAGGGTTTTTGCTTTTCTTAATGTTCAAAGGGTGATGCTATGCGTACATAATGAGATATTCATAACGGTGTTCACCCCCTCGCATGAAGGGGGATCCACTTTGAATATATTTTATTTTATTCAAATTTGATCCCTCTCCATATGAGAGGGTGGACATCGTTATGGATATCGTATTATGTACACGTAGCATCACTCTTACGTACAAATAGCATATTCTTTTATCTAAAATTCGTGAAGTTGATAAGCTCAAAAAATATGTGGTCATGCAGAATGACAGATAGCAAAAGCCCTAAAATGCAGTTCAAAAATATCCAAAGCCTAGATGAGCTAAAGGCTGAGGACCGGACAATTATTTGAAGTTGTAGTAAACCTACTTTATTTCCATTGGAGGCCATGTTTCTTTGACTGGAACACCACCCGTCACTTTCACTACAAAAGTTGACACCCCACCCCCCACGTGCTTTTCTTTCCGTCGGAAACTATGAAAAAATGACTTAGGAGAAAAGATGAAAATACTTAAAAGAACGCTCAAACTGATTGATTGAAAATGAGTACAATCATTAATTTTTTATAGGCTTTACAAAACATGAATTTAATCTATTAATACATATACCAATTATGAAATACACATTAATTCTCAAAATAATTCGTGTAACTTGCTCAATAAAATTTCACAAACTTACATGATCGTTAACAATTAATTGTTTAAAGAGAGTAAAGAGTATTGTTCCCACGAGAATTTAGCTTTTAGTTTCAATTCTATCCATTAGTGATACAAAAAAAAAAAAAAAAAACACAACATTAAAGATTTGATATTTTGATTTAACAATTACTTAATTTTTATGTGAGAAAAACCTGTTAGAAATCCGACACCGCCTTTAACTTCCATTACAATATTTAACCTTTATCTTTTAACCTAGTTTGTGTATAAATTAACAATCGATAATCCTACAATGTTCAACATCATCTCTCGAGTAAAATCAAAATTATTTGTAAATACCACCCGAAATATCTCTATCTTGAATTTAAATACCTAAAAATGTATTAAGCCCTTGTTTGACACTCATTTTATGAGAATGAGAAATTTTGGAATAGTGATTGATGGGAGAATGTGGTGAAAAAGTGATGAAAAATTTTAAATTTGTGTGTAATATTATTTTATTTGGAGAATGTGTGGTTGAAATGAGAAAAGAGAAAAAAATGAGAATGAGAATGAGAATAGAATGGTGCCAAACAAGGGCTAAATTACAAGACTATCTCTATTGATTGCACAAGGCATAAACAATTATTCTTAACCATAGGATCTTATTTTGATTATCACGATGAGATAAACCCATTTCGAGACTTCGAATACAAAACAAGTCACTTATATATCTAAATGGTAATCAAGCATTTAAATGAGCATTATAAACAAGTATCAATCAACAAATCATAATTAAAAGAAAAATTCTTGTATAATAATAATAATAATAATAATAATAATTTACATCATCATCCCAACACTAATTAATTTAGCCTAGCATGCTAATTACACAAAAATACAAAAAGAATCTTCGACTGAGACTTCAATTAATTTTTAGATTTTCCTTACTTTGAGACTTCAGTCCCTGGCCACAAATCTTCGATAATGGTTATCTCTCTCTCTCCTGGCTCTCTTCTCTAAGTTGTAGCTTGACGTATAGTGATATTTGCTTCTTTAATTAGGTTAAATTTGTTTGGCATCTATGCTCCCTGCCTACATAGCTCACGACTCTGCATGAAGAAATCTCTCAGATGGGCATAAACTATTGCCTTATCCATTTTGGTCCTCGTTTAGATTTTCCATGCAACTCCAATCCTCCCAAATGCAATTGAAACCTTGTCTTCCAAATCGTGTCATTTTGGTCCCCACTTCTAATTTATGCACAATTCACGTAATTTTCTTCCATTTTTCGTTTATTTTCTCCAGAAGTCTCTAAATCATTGAGTTTTTCCTAAACAAACACAAATTATATATACACAATATTAAGTAATAATTTTCCATATCCACTTTTGATGGCCTAAATAATTGTAAAAATTATACTTATCAAGTATCCACAAACTTGAACATTTTTCTTGCTCAAACAGAATTATATACTTGATCAAAAAACAAACACGATATAAGTAATATAGTTAGATAGTTTGTCGTTTTGCATCATATTTTAAAATTGTATGCATAACTTATGAAAGGCTTGAAAATTATGATAGCAAGACTTAAAAATTACGGATTACCAAAGTATCGGCTACAAAGTTATCGAATGATTATTAAATATCCATTTTCAGTTTTGACCTTACGAGCGGAATTATTCTATTAAAAACAACAAGTCACTTTTTAATAGTTTTTAAATGATTAAGCATACACATCTAATTTCCCCATGTTTATGGAAAGCGATAAAGAACACCAATACTTGTTGACGGAGAAACCCATTGTGGGAAAGACTCCGGGACCAAGCCAATTACTTCCACTATAGACAATATGAATTACAGTTCGTTTCCAATCTGACAAATTTCACTAGTTCCCGATATTGTAATTCATGTAATCTCCAAAATCTGTTGTACCCACCAACTTTTCGATCTTCTACAATTGTCTCTTCCAAGTGGAATTTCAAGAATCTTCAATTCTTTTGCTTTTCCTGTGCTTGCAGTCCACTTCTCCCAATACCCGATCGAGATAGTACATTCCTCAAAGTGTTATGGAAGTCAAATATTTTAGATTCACAAACCTTGATATTTTCCCAAAACTTGGTTGCCGGATCTCAAGAATGATATGAATGATTCCACCAATGTATTGTGTTCTTGGATCTCTCAAAAAATGATATGAATATGTTATATCAATGGGGCACAATGAGACAACCACCAATTTTCGTGCAAGACCATTTGTATTTATATGTGTCATGTAAAACTCTCCAAAATCATAAATTAGGGTTAGCTGCGTAACACTGTCGTTCAAGTGAGAGGGACTTGTCGCTCAAGCCAAGAATATGTCGCTCGAGCATAGTTTGGGCGAGAAGCAAGTGACATTGATTCTTTTTCTATCGCTCGAACGATGGCTAGGCGTGAGGCTAGCGAAATTCCGGCTCCGCTTTTTCCTTGTTTCCAAACTCGAACTCAAACCATAGGCTACCTAACTCAATTATACAAAATTGTACTTCACTCCTTGACTTTTTCACATGTTCAATTAAGTCATTTTTGTTCACAAAATTGACAATTAAAATATTGAACCTAATAATCTCCAGAGCCCTTTGGCATTCTGCGACAAAACTATACAAATAAAGTCAAGGTAGTAAAATAAATCAAACTATCAAATTCAACTACCTAAGTTACCCAAGCACTGTTTTTTGCATTTCTTGTCAAACCTGTTTCCTGAAATTCAAACCTCAAATATCAAGTGTAAAAGCACGTGATACAGGAAATGTAACAATTGAAGTTCATAATCATAAATAAGCATGCTAGTTTGAGACGTGACATTAATGTCAATCAAAACACCAATCGAAACATTAACATCACAAAATATCAAAACTCAAATAGTTTATGCATTATGATAGGGAATGCAATGTCAATTCTCCCCCTTGTTGCAAACTCTCAACATGTTTATACAGTATGCAAAATATATCTATGTCTCTTCCCAACGACTCCTAGACATGAAATGAAAATCTCAATTTCATTCAATGCTCCCCCTATGTCTATGTCTCTCTAATCTCCCCATTTTTGTCACAAATGACTAAGGGTGTAATTTCAAATCAATTTTAACCATGAATATACAACAATCCAAAAAACATTGATAGCATGCACAAATATAATTAATGAGTAATAAAACTCTCCAAATACTTAGTTTAAGTCAGAATGGAGTAAATTGTATAAGTGACTCATGTGTGTAGAATGTCACTAATCTAAGACAAACAGGACTCCAAATTTTAATTTTGTGAGAAGGGACATGCTAAACATCATTACCAATAAGTGTATTCTCATACCAATGCAAGTCAAGCAAAAAAATACAGTATGACTTATAAATTAATGCTCTTTTTTTTTCATATATCGAATTTTTTAATTATTTTCTTTTTTAAATTTGAGCATATATAATTTTTCATATATTTCAAGCTCATCAATTTTTCATCCTAAGTGTAAGTCCTTCTCCATTGAGCAACTAATATGACTCTTGTAGCGAGTTTTAGGTCTATTAACCCAAGACAATTGACTATAGGCATCAGGTTTTGAGACACCCCGCAGGCTTAGTTGCTCGAGTCAAATAGCTCCGAAGAAGAACTTAAGATATTGAGTTTATTATGGGGATATACTTAGGCTTAAGTCTACTAAAAGTAGTCAATTCATGTTTAAAGTCAACTTACAAACAAGTGACTATTATCCCAAATCTCACACATGCGGTTCAGTCCCATTTACAATATCATAGCGTGTGCAGTGCAGATTGTACATGAAGACACATATACTAATTACTCCATATAAACCCAAACAAATAATGGAAACTACGCTACAACTTATCAATTATGTCCATACGTGATCACAACATGCAAGTTTAAGAATGTCATATATTATGCTGTAATAAAGTTACCATTCCCATTTTTTTTTTCAATTTTTCAATATATATTTTTTTTATTTTTTCGTGTTTTTCTTTTTCAAAAACATGAATGTGTCACATACAAAACCAAAACAAAACGTGCGTGTGATAGTGCAAACATGACTAAAAATGCACATGCATAAAACTAAATCCGAAAAAAAAATTGTGATGTATGCAAAAGTCAATAACACATAACAATTAAGCACACGCATGCACCAAAAATACTTAAATCAGCTAGGTGTATGAGTGCTCTTACCTTAAGATCACTGTGGTCTATACCAATGTTTTTAAGATGACCCCTTTTCACCTAAACTTGCCTAGTACGAGAACGATTCCAAGACAATTGTGTCACCAACTTGGTCAAACAACTCACTTGATTAGTAAGGAATCCAATCTGACCAACAAACTCCTAATTTCTATTCCTATTAAAGCTCTTGATTCTTTGTCTATTCAGGAATTGATGATATCTAGGGTGTATGTGTCCTAATACACTGTAGCAAAAATAGGTTGGGACAAACCTAGGACCAATGTTATGTGTGCGCTGACATCTATTCCTAGGTAGATGGGTTCTACGCTGTCTAGTAGGCCTCTGTCTAACAAATCTCTTATCTTTAAGATCGGAGTTAGGAACATGTTTGGGCTGGTCAGTGGGAGGGACAAACGTGGTCTTAGAAGTACTAGCACTATTTTCTTTAAAACCAAGACATCCCTTATTTCCAACCGGCTTGCCCATACCTAAAATGTTATCTAACTTTTCAGAACCACTAGAAAAGGCAAGCAGTTGAGACTTAGAATATTCTAGATCGCTTAGAAGGTTTTTAACCTGGATTTCTAAGGTCTCTTTCTCGAGGGTCAACTCGTTGACTCTCCTAGAGGACTTCTCAAGTTGACTGGTGAGGTTCTTAACCTGAGTCTCTAAAGTTTTATTCATGGATTTTACTTCACTCAAGATCGAGGTAAATTTCTTAATGTGCGCTACTAACTTCTCATTCTCCAATTCAAGTTCTTTATTCTTCGCACTCAAGACTTTGTTTTTGGTAAGAATCTTAATACTTTTCTCATACATCTTTTCATAGTCCTCTAGGATAGCTTCTTCACTCATAGACTATTCATCAAAATACTCATCACTATCAGAATATTCTTTTGAATACTCACTACTACTAACGTTCTCGACCTTCTTACTCCCCTTATCAGATTCATTCTTAATTCTAGCAGTAAAGACAATATATTTTCCACTTTCCTCACTAGTGGATTTCTCGCTCTGATTGTGTGAGTTAGACTCGTCATCTGTGAGAGTAGAATTCATAGTCTTATCCGAATTTCTCCTACTGTAAGGGAACTCACTCCTAACATGATCAAAACTTTGACAATTATGGCATCTCACAGATTTAAAATTCCTTCTAGACTCATTTGCACCACTTCTATGCGTCTCTTAAGGTTTTTGTTTATTCCTAAACATTTTTCGAAATTTTTTAGCAAAGTATGTTAACTCCTCTTCATTAGGAAAATCTGAATACGAGGACTCTTTATGACTATTTCTCACAATTTTTAAGGCCAATGACTTATCGTTTGTGGGTTTATCAAATATTAGCTCATAATATGAAGAGATCCAACCAACTCCTCAATCTTAATTGAATCTAAGTCATCGCTCTCTTCTATAGCCGTGACTTTGGCCTAAACCTTTCAGGTAAGGTTCTAAGAATTTTTCTTACAATTTTAGGCTCTTGGATTCTCTCACCTAGGTTGAAACTAAAATTCACTATGTCGTTTAAACTCGCATAAAACTCATCAAAGGTTTCATTCTCTTTCATCCTAATCTCTTCAAACCTAGTGGTCAGGATATGCAATTTTCAGTTCTTAACAGTCTGAGTTTTCTCATGTGTGGTCTGTAGAATATCCCAAACCTCTTTGACTACCTCACACATAGACACTCTCCTAAACTTTTTTGGGGATACTTCCATAAATAAGGCATGAAAGACTTTACTTTTCCAATTACATTCATCTAATTTCGTCCTAGTCCAATTAGCAATAAGAGAGGGGATTACTTCTTTATTAATCGTAGAACTAGATGTAGCCCAACCATTCACAACACTGAGCCATATACGCTCATTTGTAGATTTCAAAAAGGCCCTCATCCTAACCTTCCAGTAGGCGTAATTACTACCATCAAAATAAGGCCGGACATATAATGAATTACTCATCTAGATAATATGGGTCAATGAACGAATTTGGACTCTGATACCAATTGAAAATTATGAATTACCAAATTAATGGCTACAAAGTTACTGAATTGTTATTAAATATCCATTTTAAGTTTTGACCATACGTGCAAAATTATTCTATTAAAAGCAACAAGCCACTTTTAATAGTTTCTAAATGATTAAACATACACATCCAATTTTCCTATGTTTGAATACCACAGTTTGTAACATGAAAAGCAATAAAGAACACCAATACTTGTTGACAGAGAAACTCAATGTGGAAAAAACTCTGGACCAATCCAGTTACCTCCACTATAGACAATATGAATTACAATTCGTTCTCAGCCTAATAAATTCCACTAGTTCCCGCTATTGTAATTCATGTAATCTCCAAAATCTATTGTACCCACCAACTTTCCGATCTTCTACAATTGTCTTTTCCAAGTAGAATTTCAAGAATCTCTAATTCTTGTACTTTTCCTGTTCTTGCAGTCCACTTCTCCCAATGCCTGACCGAGATAATACCTTCCTCAAAGTGTTAAGGAAGTCGGTGTTTTGGATTCATGAATCTTGATATTTTTCCAAAACTTGTAGTACTAAAAAATAGGTTTTCACCAACGAAAAATTACCAACGCATCAGATCCATGGGCAATTAGAAATGGATTATCCTTTGCTAAAAGTAATCAACTTTTAAGTACGATATTAATCAATGGAATTTTCGTTGATAACGGTGATATCTCTTTACCAACGGATATTCATATGTAGTTGTTTAACATTTAGATGTTTTACCGTAGGTGACGTACTAATAATCACCAACGGACTACATCCATTGGTAATTAGAAACGGATTATGCGTTGGTATAAATAATCAACTTTTAAGTACAGTATTTTGCTACGGAATTTCAGTTGATAACGGCGAAATCTTTTTACCAACAGATATTCTTATCTATATCGATCCCTTACTCAATTTCTATAGAGTAATTGCTGCGACTTGGCCCTAGTTCTTGCTCTTTGACTTTTCCTTCCCCCATCCTATTGCTAGGGTGGGCCACGAATAATCTACTGCTGATATTAGGTAAATCAATTAAAAATGATAAAGTTGAACTAATCGAAGGTAATGGTTAATCGCTCAAGGATTAATGTAAATAATGCTATTTTATTTAACATTCTAATTTTTTGACAATGAAGAAATTTAATTACGAAATAAAAAAAGATCAATCTAATCACGNATATCGATACCACAGTCACCTCAGTTACCACGTAACCCACTTGGGCCGTTCGAAGCAGCCTAATCTAATTAGGGTTGCTCATGGCCCAACCCGAATAACCTGGACGGCTTTTATGAGATTAGCCCACTTGCCCACCTTGTGACCTAATAGTTTAAACCTAAACCTAAACCTAAACTATTAATAGCCCTTATTCCTATTATTGGAGGTGTGTGAAAGTGCTCTTAAAACCGATCTCTCCCTCTACCTTTGTGGTCTCTGGCTTAGTGCTTCTCTTTGTTGAGTGATCTGTTTTTCTCCTTTGTGGTAAACACTTTACACCTTTTACTTAGCTCTTTGTGGGCTTAGAAGTAAAAGCAACTGGTTAAGAGGGTGAAGGTGAAGGTTTGTGGTGGTCTTGTGGTGATTGTGGTGTCGATTGTGACTGAGCCCGGTTCCTTGGCGGATTGGAGATTGATTTCTTTACAACAAAAAATATAAAAAAAAAAGGGATGGAATAGAGAAATTTGAGGTGGGGACATTGACAGGACGAATGACGACGAATTATTTTGTTATTGATGTAGAACAAATCTACAAAAGCACTAATGAACGGATTGCACCTTAAGAAAACAAACGTCTTTTCTTATTTCATGAACAACCAAAAATCTTACAAGACGTTTTAGAGTTTTAAATACTAAAAGAACAGATAACCTACTGGGTCAGTAGTCCCTTAATGGGTTGGGCTACAAAGTAAAATAAATAAATAATGAAAATAATGAACTAAGAAATATTAAGTGCCGTTTTAACTTAGCAAACAAATTCAAACGCCCAGAATCCATCATACGGCACGACAAAACTGTGAGTTCAATGGGAATCGTGTGAGCTTTCCGGAAGGAGGTCATGGGCCCAAAACGGACCCTGTATACAAAAGTTACGTCATCTTCTTCGAACACCGACCATCCAAACGTTCCAAATACGCAAGTACATGTTCCTCCACACTAACCTCATCAGTTATCCCTCAATGAATTAGTAAAATTTAAGGTTCGTACCAATTTTTATTTACTATTAATAATTTAAAATAAACATTGTAAAAATTAGTAAATAATATATATTTTTTTTTTTATAATTTTCTAAATTAAAAAGATAAACAAAATAGAAGAAGTTATTAATTTACATTACGAATAGATTTTCCCAAACCTCTTTGACTATCTCACACATAGACACTTTCCTAAACTCTTTTGGGGATACCTCCATAAATAAAGCATGAAAGACTTTACTTTTCCAATTACATTCATCTAAGTTCGTCCTAGTCCAATTAGCAATAAGAGAGGGGATTACTTCTTTATTAATCGTAGAACTAGGTGCAGTCCAACCATTCACAACACTCAGCCATATACGCTCATCCGTAGATTTCAAAAAGGCTCTCATCCTAACCTTCCAGTAGGCGTAATTACTACCATAAAAATAAGGCGGGACATATAATGAATTACTCATCTATATAATATGGGTCAAGGAACGAATTTGGACTCTGATACCAATTGAAAATTATGAATTACCAAATTAATGGCTACAAAGTTACCGAATGGTTATTAAATATCCATTTTAAGTTTTGACCATACGTGCAAAATTATTCTATTAAAAGCAACAAGTCACTTTTAATAGTTTATAAATGATTAAACGTACACATCCAATTTTCCTATGTTTGAATACCGCAGTTTGTAACATGAAAAGTAAAATTGCAAAATATTCTTTCAACCTCGGTCCTCTCCAGAATCCGACTGCTTTTCTCTCAATATCACCGGTAGATCCCGTCTTCTTCTTTTATGCTATTTTCTTCCAAACTTTCAATTTCAGGCAAGTTAGCAACATCATTGCTATGGGATTTTTTTATTATGTTTGATTTTGTTTTCTAATGTGGGTTCTTGATTTCTGTGTTGTGCATGTCTGTGGGTTTGTGAAATTTAGAAATTGAAATTGAAATTTATGTTTGATAATGTAAGTGATTGCTACAGAGATGTTATGACTATGGTTTAATGGAAGTATTTTGCTTTGTAGTTAGGTGGAACTTGTGTAAAGGGTTGGTAATCGATGAATGTAATAAA
>CAIGRF010347625.1:14124-26241 GCA_903798235.1 Fraxinus ornus
TTTTTTTTTTTTTTTTGAATTTGACACTAAATTGATAATTTGTAGTAGTCCTCATTAGTTACTTTTTAAAACGTAAATTAAGATTTACTTTCTAGAAAATTAAATTTTATTAGTAAAAATTAGTTTTAAAAATTATATTTTATTTTCAAAGATATTTAGATATGTTAGTTAAAATTCAAAAAGTAATTTATTTAAAAGCAATTCTTGACCTCAATATATTTTTTTACTCGGCCAATGAATGAATTATTTATTTTACAATTTAATTATTTAAAAGTAAACTTCTTAAGCTAGAGAAATCGATATAAGTTGAATGGCCAAGCAAATCATATACATGGGCTCGGAATTAACGAACTCCACCCAATCTTGAATCTTTCGCGCAGTTGCTGTAAAACCCTCTCTCTCCGACATACACACACTGAGACACAGAAGCCGCGGTCCTTTCTCTCTCATCATCTCCCCATTTTTGCAGGTGGGTTTTTTCGAATTATAGATTGTTCTTTGATTTTCCGAAAAGCTTTTATTGCACCTGAAATGAGAGGAAAACTGAAGTTTCCCATTTAGTATACATGTATAATTTCATTTTTCATCCGGGCCTTTTTTAATTCTTTCAAATTTGTTTTATTTGTTAAAGAATGTTTATTATTGCATTTTGTTTTTTTCCCCAATTTGCAGATAACTTTGTAGCCTTTTACAGAGGGGCGCCCTTTTAAGTAGATAATATTATATGTACTGTCGGTGTTATTATTGCTCTTCAGGTATTGGTTCTGACTCTTGCTCCCTCCAACTTCCATAGAAATTGTCATTTTTTTTTTAAAATTTCTGTTGAATTTGTTAGTGGTACATCACTGAATCTTTCGTAATTATCGGTATTAGTGATATAAACGTCTGTATTGTCCAATTCTAATAATGTATGCTGTTAGATAATGTGTCCAACAAGCTCTACATTTCTCCAGATGAAGAAATTTATTGTGTGTGTGTGTGTGTGTGTGTTAATTTTAGAATGTTATGGATGTGTTCTAGTTCCTGTTTAAGAGAGCAATAGAAGAAACCAAAACAACTAAAGCACACACAGATTGGTCCACTTTCACCTACTCAACCCTACTGATTTTCATTATGAAGAAGAAAGTTTGCGAAGGAAAATGTGTACAATATTATTAGTCTCCATACATTCCAACAATGAGCTTGTTGCAAGATACACGACCTATTGATTGCTGTCATATTTCAATGTTGGACAAAGCGAGTGGTTTTCAATTGAAATATGGAATAGGGCACTTGACACTAGTAGCATAGAAGAGTAATACTCCCTCTCACAGAATTCGTTTAGTTATGAGTATTTTTATGCTTTAGGTGCTAATTTCCTGCAATTTTTATGCACATATATATGAATAAGTTGTTAATAATTGCCATTTTCAATTCATACACGTGTCAATCTATCTCCTATAATTTGTAGCCTGTAGTGTTGGTTTTCAACAATTGATTGATAAATGATTGAACTGTGTATTTGAATATTAATATAATATATTCTTTTATTCTTTATGTCAGCATTTGATTTATGTTTTCTATTCCTGTGTCTCCATTCTAATTCTTTGCATTGCTTCAAAGACGTCACTGAACAAGGCTCAGAAGCGTCTGCTTTTTCCGCCTGTACCATACATTTTATATTTTTTTTCATTTGATTATTTCTATTTATCTTTGAAGAAAACTTTTCTTTAGCAAGCCAACAATAAGGGAATTATGTGAACCTTCGTAATGAATATTGGCAAAGAATTCTTAATATGGTTAAAGTGCATGCCATCTTTTGCTTCAAAATTCTCACATACGGATTTGATTAATTTAGGATATATGACCAATTTATATCATGGAGTAAGCTCGGAACTATTCAAAGGATATATCTCACTGGAACTTTTCTTCTTCTAGGTCTGCATGCAAATATGCTTTATTTATCTTCCTCCATGTGTATTTTGCAGTTGATGGCCTGTCGAATGGATGCTAGAGTGCTGCAGTCTAGATCTGTGGTAGAGAATGAAAGCTTTAGATCATATATGCTTCTCAGAAGCTGTCAAGCTATCCAGGATTTGGTCCACACACACAACTTCACTAGACAAACTTCAAAGCTTGGCATACCTTCTTATAGAAAGAGGTAATTTCTGAACTTGCTAGGCATGTCGTAATTGTTTTAACGGTCCTGCAGCTGGGTGATTGGGTAGCAAAATGTGTTGGGATGAAATAATTTTATCTTTGAATGGAAAAAAGTAGAAGGGTTGGTTGTTACAGTTCAGTTGGAAGGATGAGGAAGAAGAGAGGATGATATTGACGCATTTTTTGCTGCGAGGTTTTTGGGCAATTAGCTGTTGAGGGAATTACTAAATGTTGGTGTGAATTTTTAGAGGGATGACCATACGATTTTGACCTTATAAGTAATTACACTTGAAGGTATTAAAAGAGTTTTTTGTAGCACTGAGTAGTTCCATATTGCTCATAAAGTTGTATGCCTTTTATTTGAACCACCTCATTTAAAAGCTTAAACTATCAGCTGGGACAGATTTATTTATTAATTTTGTATTAAATATGCCCCTCATATACATGACTGATTCATTTTTCATCAATACTAAGACACACACACAAATTTCATAGGTTCGAATCCAATATATTTGTGTACTCTGATTCCATTAGAGATGGTGCAAAATTATTTATTTAAGTTGTGTCGAAGTTCCCCCTCAGATACAGCCCAAAAACATTTTTTTAGGTCAAATGTTTGACGTGTGCACAATTTTTACAACTATGAGACTTGAAGTCACCATGATTGCGTGGATATATTGAACCTCCAAGTTTAAGAGCTTAAGCTATCAGATATGGGGCAATTATATATTTAAATTGTCTCCTGTCCCTTTTTTTTTTTTTATATATATATCAATTCTTGCGTGAGCTACAACGTAAGCTGTGTGGCAAGTTTGTTGAAACATTGATTTTTTTGTGTTGAAATCTGCCTACTCAAGTCACCTGAGGTAAGATGCAATAGACTGTTTCAGTCAGCATGGACTAGAGAAGTGACAGTGAAATGTCATCTTCTTAATTTAGAATTTGCACTTCTCATGTTTTGTATTCAGTAGTCCTAGTAGATCTTAATTCCACGTGTGTTTGTACGTTAAAACAGTTCTAGGTCAAGAAGACAAGATTGGAGAATAGCAATGACTTTCGACACTAATGGATTTATTGCCAATAATAACCAAGATAGCCTCAATGGAGACAACTCTGGTCTTGGTGGAACTCGTTTGGGTAGGATAGTAGGTGCTGGTGGTAGGCAGCTGTTGAGTAAACTGAATTCAGCTCGGAAGAATTTTCCCATGAAGGTATTTCTTCTCCTCTTAGGATTTTACACAGCAAATGCCTTGGCCACGATTCTTGGGCAGACGGGAGACTGGGATGTATTGGTAGCCGGAGTAGTTGTTGCTGCTATAGAGGGTATTGGTATGCTAATGTATGGAAAACCCATCTTTACGGGGAGGCTGCAGTCTCTTGTTGTGATGGTGAACTATTGGAAAGCTGGGGTTTGCTTAGGACTCTTTGTTGATGCTTTCAAATTAGGCAGTTGACATTTTCCTGTCCTCCTTTATCATCCCACCTCTTGATTTCTAGCGTTTCTCATTGTCTCAGGAAACTTTTGCTGCTCACAGTCTTTAGAACCCCTTCGACCCAACATAAATGTGTAGAAGGTGTTGTATCGTTTTGTAGGTATTCATAGATAATGCGAATGTACAAGCTTGAACTTTGTTAATCTAATAAATTTCATCATTAGAAAGAAAGGCTGATGGACTACATTTATTAAAACACATTAGAAAAGGTGTCAAAAGAACAATTCCAGGTCAGTGAGAAAGGACTTTTCCTCCTGCATAGCTTCGGCATCACAACGAAAGCTTAACATACAGCAGTTTTAATCAATAGGAGGCTTCCTCGGTAGCTTTTTACTCGAAAAATTTGCTGCAAAACTTCATAGAGCTGTGTTTTTATAAGAGGGTGGAGGAAAAAGTTTAGCTACTTACAAAAAAATAGGCAAGGTTTCTACCTTTTATACGACATAAACATTACTATAAATGGTGTTTGGTAGAGATTAAAATTGAAAAACTAGCCGTTATTGTTGACTTTTATTAGACGAGTGAGACTCAATAACGGTTATTCAATTTTAATTGGAACAGAACACGCCATATAAGTGTTTAATCCCAAAAGAACAATCTGCTGCACTGCATACAAATTTGTCCCAGTAAACATTATTATAAATCTGTTATACACGAACAGAATGATCAAGTTTCTTTACATAAGTGATAGAAATCAGGTTAGCATGCAGAGTAATCAATTTTCATTTTTCCACCACGTTAGGACTGGATTTTTACACCTAGCACGATTTGTCTGGAGTTGTACGCAGGCATAAAAAAGTTTCTTATACCTATAATCCATTGGTGTCTATTCTGATATCACCATCAAATCACATGAAATGAATGAGCAAGAGAGAGAGAAAAAATGGATATCAGCAGGCATTATCAGCCCTCATTCGCCCCGTCCATGGTGATCATCAATAGGATTTAGAAAGTTCAAAAGCATGGCATTCCAAGAGATAAGCCTGTCGCTTTTGATTTACCACGTTACTTCTATCCACAGACAACCTTCATTTTAATCTGTAATAACTAGAAATAATGACTCAAATTTGGTGGACTAACAAAGACTCAGATTTTCCTACAAGTGAATTAAATCAAGAATTATATAAAATTGTACCTAGGGAATGCAATCAAGAGAAAGAATTGATCTCATTAAGATGTATAGATACTTAAGGGAGATGAAAGCAGGGTCCTGCTTACTATCATAAGAGCCTTTAAATAAATCAGTGTATCCGCTCTCCAACAACCTCATGCACAGGCACCACGGCATCCATAACCACCAAGAAAGTGTATCAATCCTTCTTGAAAGTTGACATCCGCACTGAATTTGACAAAATTTACACCACCTCATCATCCAAAATTGATTGCAAATCTCAGAATGAGCAGCTTATTGTTTTGATGGACTCAATTGAATCGAGAATCACGGTGATGTGAGGAAAAACTAAATTAAATACCAGAAATAGAGATCTCCAGAAAACAGTTTCGTCATTTTTATATTACAGCACAGATGCTAACCTGCTAAATCCCCACATCCTAATGTGCATCTGTCGTAGACAATAATCAGAGTCTATGGATCACCTAATCAATGCCATATGTGTAATCTGTGGACATCTATCTCAATTTAACGGTATGAACTATATCCTTCAAATCCTCCAGAGTACAACCTGGCACTCTTTTAATTCCTCTCTCCTTCATCATATCCCTTATCCTAGAAACCTCTTCCCATTTACCAGCTACGGCATAAATATTAACCAGCAACATGTAATATGAAAATTTCTGAGGATCTTGCTCAATTAATTCTTTAGCAATTTGTTCCCCTAAGATCAGATCCCCTTGAAATCGAGATGACCCAAGCAATCCTGCCCACAATGAGGATTCTGGAGACACATCCTTGCCAACTGGTATGTTCATTAAGATATTCACTGCCTCTTGCACTAGACCAACATTGGCCATAAGATTAGCCATGCACCAGTAATGGGCAAAATTGGGCTTCACATGAAACACATCAACCATTTGGGAGAAGTAGTTTCTCCCCTCTACCAACATTCCTTCCCGGGCACAGGCACATAAAATGCCAATAAAGGTAACCTCATCTGGGAGAATTTTATCCCGCTCATTTAACTTTACATTCTTATTGGTATTTACATTTGAATACCCGAGTACTCTGGTTTTGTCAACCATTTCTGTGTATAAACTGATCCCATCAACTGGATTCCCGTGAATGCAGTACCCCAATATCATTGCATTCCAACAAACCAAGTTCTTGATCAACATCCTATCAAAAATTACTCGAGCCGCATCCACCCTTCCACATTTACTATACATATTAATCATAGCTGTATCTATAATCAAACTCAAATTCAAAAACATCCTAACAAGAAACCCGTGAACTGATCTTCCTTCCTTCAGTCTATTAGATCTCCCACAAGCCGTAAGCACACTCACCATCGTTGTATCATTGCTGATAAATCTTATCCTAGCCATTTCCCGAAACAATTTCAATGCATTGCCTGGGTTTCCGAAATTCAAATAACCTGTAATCATAACATTCCAAGAAACCACATTCCTCTCAGGCATTGCATCAAACACGTGATGCGCTTGTCCCATCTCCCCAACCTTAGCAAACCCATCGACAATTGTGTTCCATGACACCAAGTCCCTCACAGGCATCTCAACACACACTTTCTTAGCAATTTCCATAAGCCCACAACAAGCATACAAATGAATCAAAGAATTCTGCACAGGCAAAACTCCATCAACACCATATTTCAGAGCTTGCCCGTGACACTTCTGACCCGAGCTCAAACAACCCATTTTAGCACAAGCACTGAAAAGAGGTGGGTAAGTGAAACTGTTAGGTAAAAGGTAACCACGCTGGAGCATTTCAAAATACAAGCCCACAGCTTTATGAGGCACTATGCTGCAAGAATAGGCCTTGATAACAGTGTTGACACAGAAAGTATCAGGAACCTCAATACACTTGAAAATCAACATTACATAATCTATATCATCGGATAAAGTAGAAAACAGTCTCAAAATCCTCCCATAGAAAGAAGGGTTTCTGAAGAGTCCCGATGTTATTGAATGAGCTTGGATTTGGAAAGATTGACTCAAACTTCGACAAGAATTCAGAAAGTTAAGACAATCATTTTCCTTATTATAATAATTACTAGAAGTGTTGATTAAATCTGAAGAAGAAAGAGTCGAATAATAGCAAAATGGCTTCGAGGGATTTATGTTTGAAAACTGAGAGATTCTGAAGCGAAGCAGGTGGTCTATTAAAGACAAGTTCCTTGCCATTCAATATTCATCTGCTGCTCGTTTCCTTTCACTGTTTCAACTCTATATTTCGTCGGCCATTAGCGTTCTTCGATAGTACTAGCTGCGTTTGCCTGCTAATGAAGATCTTGTCGAGCGGGTAGACTTGTGAAAGCCCATGGGGCAAAAAGGATCGTGGGCCTGGTCTTAGTTTACCCGGCCCATATCCAGTCGGGTCAAGTGAATTTATTAATTTTTTATAAAATTAAAAATGAAAATTCTCTTTTTAAGTCTCCATCAAAAAGAATAAAAAGAAATTCAAAAATACTAAAAAAGAAAATCTCTGCACTTGAAAAAAATAAGATGGTAAATCTATTTTATTGGACAATTATGTTATATGTACATCAAGCTTGATATCATGTGAATTAGTAGATTTTTGTACATCGATTTTAATAATATTATTTATAATCAATGATAGGGGTGGGCGAGGGTTGGGTTGGATCGGTTTTTGTCCCAACCCAAACCCAACCTAACATTGTCGATTTTTTCAAAATTCAACCCAACTCAACCCATGTAAATGTTGAAACCTAACCCAACCCAACCCAATTATGTGTCGGTCGGGTTGGGTTGAATTGGTCGGGTTGCAATAAACTTATTGCGCAAAAATTAATGCACATACAAACGGAAGCCTTAGACAATGCTGCAATATATTCTCAGACAAAATGCTGCACATACATACATACATACCTCATCAAGCTAATAAGAGAACCACCAAATTAGTTACTTTTAGCTTTTGAACGGACTTGTTTGACGGAAACCGTTATAAGATATGAGATGTTCTAATTAATAAAATATTGAAAATAAAAATGCATAAAAAAATAAAGTCAAAGATAAAAGAATTACAATAAGCAAAGATTGATGATCTTAAAATAAAATTAAAATGTGGTATAACCGATAAAAAAAAATATAGTTTGAATATAATCATCCAATTGAATATTTTTAGTTAGCGAGATTTGCCAATTATACATACTCAGTTTTTAAATTTTTCTTTAAATTTCTCTTTCCACAGCCGCACCATTATCATATGCTTTGAGCTACTGATGTGTTCATATTATGATTTTACTAGAAGTTAAATGCATCTGTTAACTGTTTTATATATATATACATACTACCTTAAGGTGATAGCATTAAAATTATATTATGACTATAAAAGTAGAAACATAATGTTCGATCAATTAAATTTAAAGGCGTTAATTTTTTTATTTTTTTTTGTCGGGTTGGGTCGGGTTTGGGTTGCGAACCCACAACCCGACCCGATCAACCCGAAACCCGCCCAAAAAAGGAAAAAAATCGACCCAAATCGGTCGATTTTGGTCGGGTTGGTCGGTTTCGTAAGTTTGGTTTGGATTTTGCCCACCCCTAATCAATGATCATATTTTCTACACGGGATATGTAAAACTTAATGTCAACAAGGAATGTGCAAAATCATAATTCTTTATCATACTAGCTTGTTCACCTGTTAAGATTTCATTGCTTGTACATTAATGGTACATGAACGATTATCGAAAATGATGTGGAGAGAGAAAATAAGAAGAAAAATGCGATTATGTTTAAAATTGACAGATAATAAAATATCATGTGACATTATGTAATCCCTTATGTAAATCTTGATATAAATGTAGCAAGATTCATCCCTTTATTATTCAGTGCGATTAATCCCACATCGTTAGATAAAAATGTCATGGATCCAAATCTCAAACATAACCTAAGTTACTATACATGCACAAACCAGCCCTCAGATAGATATAACCCACTATACCAGAAATTTTGTTACAATCTTCCGTAAGTATCTATAAATTTTTACAATGACGTCTCAGTTTGAGACATTGTCTTTACGTGGAAGAGGTTTACTCAAAATGTGCGATGGAGATGGTCAAACACGTTAAACATCACCATAAAGATGAAAAGAACAAATATTGAGACTTGTAATATCTTCATGTGGTGTGGCTAGTGGCGGCTGGACTCTTATTCAGCTTCTTCACTTTCCATTCGTTTTATTCATCCATCAACCTCATTATTCCTTCTTTTGCCCAAAGAGCAAACCCATTGAGTATGTGTTCCCCTTCTGAGCTGCAGCTTCAACCCGCTTTGCCCCAATCTACGATGAGAAAATAATACAGATGTTACTGACAGAATAAACTCGAGGCGTATCCATTTTGTGCATGTTTGATTCACACAACTACGAGATAGAGTGAATGCAAGTTTAACTTCTTTTTGTCTTAATAGTGCCAGCCATGCTTAGTACTGTATACCAAACATACTCTTAGAAAACTATTTTCCGAGGAAAAGATTTTAATTTTCTCACATCCTACAAAGACAGTGCCAGATCAGATCTGGCCAGAAGATATGCAACAAAGATCTATTATATAAATCAGCAAGGCACCATCAAAATTACAGGCATGGTCACCGAACATGATTTTATAGATAGTAAACATTAGAAGAATGACTGCCTTGGAAGTAAGCCTACCTTATCCATTAGCCAATATCCAACTGTTGGTGTATACTGTACCAAGTACATAACAAGAAGCACAGGCTGCACGAGGAAAAAAAGATTGCAACTTAGAATTTCTAAGTATGATTTACATAATATGATAAGTTCTAATGCAGTATGTTGAACATAAAATGAGCAACTCTCAGGCAAATTTGTCCAGCACCAGCTCACAAGTGAACCTAGTTCTCAGATATTCGGCATTTAACCGGGCAAGAGTATATATTGCATGCCAGTCTATCTGGTTTAGAAAAGTTTTTCACTGAAACTGACGGGTTCACAACAGTTACAACTGTTATAGAGATCAAGCATAGTACAATACTCCTTTAAATTGGTATCATGGAAGGGTTCACAATGGGTACGGGGATCGTCCATACAGTATTTCTTTAAATCGGTATAAAGACAGTAAAAATCTCTATTGACAAACCTGATATGATATCCAAGCTTCTTTCAGACCATGACTTGCAGCGATTATAGTCAATGCTGCACATCTCTCTGATGATACGCGTTTCTGGAAAGCAATAGAGACATGTTATAATGGTTCTACCATGTCACAGGTTTTCCAGTTAAAAACTTAAAATGATTACATGACAACTCTAGGATCTGACATTTTCATTAATCACATGCTTGACAACATAGTTTCTCCATAACAGATAAATAGAAACTGGTATAATTGGGAAGCAAATCCACCAAAAATATTACTTCTTTAGCAATCAAATATATATGCAAACAACAGTCGTGTACTAAGTAATGAAGTAAAGAGAAACAGTTTCCACTCACTTCCACATATAAGTTGTATTGGCATGAGTTAAAATATAACATCCCATAGTGACATACAAAGAACGAGAAAATAATAGATTGTAATTACTTTAATTATGTTACTTTGTCATTTTATGATTCTATATGAACAAGAAATCTATTCCAAGAAAATATTTTAGTTGAGAAGTGTAATGAAGTTTGTGCCATCCTCTTTTTCCAACTAAATGTTGGAATATATCGTATGGAAGACGGTATTGTGTTTGAAGACAACTATATTGTTATAATGAATAATTCTACTAGAACATAAGGAGTTACAGAAAGATTTACAGATAGATGGAGGTGTCAAGTAAAGAGTCGAGAATTTTTTTATTTATTATTATTTTTTTTAAGAAATTCTAACACAATCATATCTCACTACATCATATGTATGTACATCAATCTGTAAGTGATTATGTACATGTAGCACAACCGTGTTATGATAGGGTACATATATGTATGACATTACATATTGGGCCATAATGGGATGAACATGTACTTAACTAACTTGCTCTGAGGCCCATGGGCTCACTCTTTTATAGTGTTTTGGTCAGCCCATTAAGCTAAATAACCCCTCTAGAACAGTTATTTAAGGCCCAAACACTGCATATTACCTATAATAAGCCTTGTATTAGACTGGGCTAAAACTCGGTTATAAGCATCTTGGTGTATTAAGGGCTCGTGTGTTTGTGTGTGTGGGTGTGTGTGTGGGTGGGTGAAATGTGAACTAAAAGTGGTAAGAGTTTCAATGTGAAGGAAAAGAACTTGAGTTTCAATTTTTCTTTTGCAAAGTCTTGTCCAATTTCACAGGCAATCGAGCTATATGAATGCTTAATATTCATCACCAAATAATGAGGTTATACAGCATTAACATACTACATACATTATATGATTCAAATTTAGTGGAATATACGGTGAATTTGCAAAAAATATATCTCAAATATTAGAAAAACAATGGAAAAAGTTGGTTTTGCACTTGATTCGTGTTTATTATTTTTGCAAAAATCCAACACTAAAAAGCCAAAATGAGCCAATGTAGACTACAAAAATCTTTCATGTGAAACAAAAATATATTACTAAGTATTATTCTATATTTAAAGGAAAGGAAAGATTACAGAGCTTCCAACCTATATATTGTTAAGGGATAGAATTTCACATCGAATAAAAAATGAAAACATAGATCAATTTAAAAAGATTTGGGCTACTCCCCTTAATAAGGTATATCTTTTAAGATGGAACCCCAATTCTAACATGGTATCATAGCCCATTAAACTCTAACGAGCAATTCAATCCGATTAAGACTTAAAAAATGAGCAAACGAATTTCACGATTGATCTGCTCAACGAGCCACCATCTTGCGGGACATGTTAAGGAATAGAATACCATATCGAATAAAAATAAAAACATAGACCAATTTATAAAGATTTGGGCTACTCCCCTTAATAAGGTTGACATTTTAAGATGGAACCTCAATTTTTAACATATGTAATATCTCAATTAGGTCTTCAAACATATGCTTGTCGAATTTGGGTCTCAACCTTTCAATTTTGTAACACAGAGATCCCAGATACTCGATTTTTGCCCAGAATAGGATGAACAAAACACGGAGTGAGACGAAATCAAAATTGGAGGTTGGGCGGGAAAACCAACAGGCGGGAGATGAGGTGGGGTGAGGGTGAAAACCAAAAGCAGTCAACAGCAGTGGTGTTGAGGGAGGTGTGCTGCTTTTTTTTCTTTTTTTCCTCTACTTTCTCTTTTATTTTCTATTAATATTTTCATTGTAAAAATAAGGACTTAACTATTTTATCCCTCAAACAGTGCACGTGATTTTTTATCGTTCAAATGGAACAGAACCGTCCATTAAGG
>CAIGRF010347648.1:58352-72850 GCA_903798235.1 Fraxinus ornus
CATTGGTCAAAGTGTTGTCAACACGTATTTTGTAAATCAATTTGTAACCTAACTTTGTACAAGTACATAATACATGGGCAGACGCACATGGGGTGACCCACAAAAAATTGACCTTTTTTTTTGTGTTTTGTGAAGTATCAATTTGTCAGTGATATGAATTATTGAGTTTTGACTTTATAAATTCTTTATATATGAATTTAGTGGTGAAAAAATAGAAAAAAGAAGGTTTTAAACATGGAAGAACCTTTACAATTTTTAATTTCTTTTTGGACATTTTGGAGAAGTAAAAATAGCCAACAACGATAGAGCTTTCGGGTCTAAGATAACAATTTACATGTTGAATCCTTACATCCTTTGAATGTCTAATGTTCAATTTTGTTTGTCGTATATGATATTTGATTGAAATTAATAAGTGAGTTATTTTTTTATTTTTTTTTGTATTATATATTTGATTTTGTATGACTTTGACGGTTGAATATAATTGGGAAGATGAGTGTGTCGTTAAACCTAGTATTTTAGATGGAGAGTTTGTTGGAGCTCAAGATTTGAGCAATTTCGAAGTTTAACGAAATTTGACCTCTTAGACATAATTGAGTTTGTTCTTTGGCTGAAATATGTTAAAAATTGGATGTTTAGATTAACAAATTATTGCCCGTAAATTTCAATTTCAGTTTCTTGCAAAAGCTTTACTTTTATCCTTGATTTCTTGCAAAATATGAAAATGTATAGGTTACAATTGTAATAGTGTATTGACTTTTTTTCATTAATAATATTTTTTAAAAAAAAAAAATTACATTATAATTTTTGACCCCACAATACAAAAAGTTTGGATCCGCCCATGTTTCAATAACTTTTTTTGATTTACAATTGTTCTTCGCTTCATCCATTTTACGCGAATTCGAGAAATCTAACAAAAGGAAATAAATTTCTCCCTGCTTGATACTTGAAAGTAGAAACCTAAACTACTAAGACCAGAAAATGGAGTGTTTGGGATGGAGTACCTATATCTAGTAGAAAAACAAAGTTTAATAAAAAAATAAAATAAAAATAAATAACAGAATACCAATTGAAAACCAGGACAAAACTTGAAAACCCAGATTTTAGTGAATTCGAACATATTTGATGCTTTGCTTGCTAACCTAGGTCAGAGAAGAAAATTAACTGTACATTGAGGACGGCTGGCTGCTGATTTCCATATTCTTTGGAACACTTGTATTGTGAATCCTGAATCGTTCACAACTAATAGTTTTAAGAGTAAAAGTATCATCCCACAAAAAATAAGTTTTTTATTAAATTATACTAATTCATTGTCGAACTTGAATGTAACCAAAACAAAAGAGATTTTTTGATTTTTGTCGATTTTTTGATTTTTGTCCAGTTAACTACCAATATTATCCTAATTATTATCTAAAGTTCTGTGAAAACTATATGTGAAAAGGATGGGTTGAGATTCTGAATTTACCTATTATACTTCCATTTCAATTCTCGACCTATGTTTTCTAGTAAATTTGTGTATTATTGACAATCGATAATCCAATTTTATCCCATTACTTCTCTCGAGGTAAGCTAAACCTATTTCTAAGCAAGACCTGACAATATCCCCATCCCGAATTCATATGCGAAGTAATGCATTCATTACACGATTACTTATGTGTTTGTACAAGTCATAAACTATTATTCTTAACGCTTTATTGAGCCTTGTGTTGATATTACATTTTTCTAGACTTATTTCGAACCTTCTGAAAACAAAATAAGCAACCTTTAATCTAAATGGCGATCGAACATTCAAATAATTCATTAAGCATGCTATATCAATCAATAACACAAATTAACTAAATAAACGGTCTTTGGATTAAAATGATAACATAATGAGTTTCATCTTTATATCAACAAAAAAGTATTTAGCCTAGCATCTTTGTAAAGCCCCGAAATTTTTTATAAAATAGAATTAATTGTTTTTAATGCTATATTTTATAATTTTTTTTAGTTGAAGGATTATAGAAGAAATAAGTTTTAAACTTTTATTTTTTTTGGGTCAAATAATAAATTTTTAATAGAGATAGAATTAGTATATTAATATTGGGTTAGTTGGATAGCTCGTAATTAATTATCTATTTTAGGCTCAAGAAAAAAGTAGATTCGGATAATCGAGGCTCAAGTTATCGAGGTCGAAAGACATTGTCTTTAATTGTAATTTATTCCAGTTAATTAACTAATTTAGGATTTAAGGGTGACACGTGCATAAAGCTAGTCTATTGGTAAGTTGTTAATTGTGTTTTATTAAATAAAGATTTTGTATTAAAAAAAAAAAAGTTATAAGGTAGCCATGTATTAGAGATGGCAACGGGGCGGGTTCGGGGCGGGACATCTCCGTCCTGCCTCGTCACTCTCCCATCCCGCCCCGTGCCCCGCCCCACCTTAGACGGGGCGGGCCGGGTTCGAGGCACGGGCTCGCCCTGTTTCCTGCCTCGTTTAATTTTTTTTACAAAAATTTTCTGTTAATTAATTTTTTTTTTTCACGGGGTGGGTTCGGGGCGCTTCGGGGCGGGACACCCCCTCCCCGCCCCACCAACCCTTCGGGACGGATTTTTTTCACCCCATTCGAGGCGGGACAGCGCCGGGACGGGATGATGCGGGTTTTTTTTGCCATCACTACCACGTATGTAGAGTTGTTGAAAGGTTGTTACTTAATTTTATAATTTATTTTATTATTATTTATTTGCCTTGCTTTTGGAGAATTGACAGTGATAGATTGCCATGTGTACGTTGGATAGGAAATGACGTAAATTTTGATTGTGTATGGAGAGATTTCTTTTGGGGGTAAGACATGGCATTTTACATATTTTAGGCATATCAAAAATTTCATTTCCTCTTTCAACCTTAAATAACAAGTAAATGAAATCATTACCTACCAAAAAAGGGGAAAAGAAAAGAGAAGACATAGATACGTGTTACGGGCAACAAGTAGAAATTAAAGTTTTAGAACGTGATTGTGGGTTTGCTTTTCAAATTTATTTGATCTGACGAGATAAGATAATAAGGTGCAATTGATGATATCCCGTTTAATTCATTTTTAATGTTGATGAGTTATTATACTAATGAAAGTTAAAGATCTGATATGATATGTATTGAGCTCTTATTGGGTTCTAAAGATATGATGACAATATGATTTTTTTGATGCATGATCTAAATATTTTTGACGCATGATTTAAATATTTTATTCAGGATTGCATCATGATTTTCGTGTCCTACTGAGTATTCACATGTACTCACCATTTTTTCTCTACTCCTCACAGGTTAGAACGAGTTGTTGGTTGGTGGGCGATAAGGTGTTGGCGTGGTGTCATGATTTATGGAACTAAATAAATAATTCGGTGTAACGTGACTATGCATTTATTTTTTTTAGCATTATTTTGGTTTATTTATCACGTAGATCTTGTTATTTGGAACGTATTTTATTTGAATATATTTACTACATATTTTTATTTATTATTGGTAGAAGCAAAATTTTCACGTTTGGTTGTTTGACATATTTATTTAATTATTTAATGAAATGTTAAGTAACGATTTAAATTTTAGAATTCGGGTCGTTACAATCTCTATAATGAAAATACAATAAAAAGAATTGAAAATTCATTACTCGAAATATCTAAATGCAAGAAATAGATATAAAACCAATTTCTTACTTTGAATCTTCAATTCTAAGCTTGGAATCTTCAATCTCTTGATATTATTTACCATTTGCTAGCATTGTTCTCTGCAATATGGCATGAAGAATGTCGAAATTCAAGACTCCAAGTAGTTTAAATCGTGATCAAAATAGCTTTCCAAGATTACATAAAACCAAAAAAGGGAATAAATTCTTCATCAAAATTTTATGCCATTCAATCGCATGTCAAACTGCTATGAGACTAGGGATGGCAACAGGGCGGGACGGGTTGCCCGCCAAGCAATTAACCATCTTGTCCCCACCCTGTTACCCGTTTAAGGCAAGGCAAGGCGGGGCGGGGTGGGGCGGGGCGATGCGGGGTGAGGTGAGGCATTTGCCCCGTTTACTACCCCGTTAATTTTTAATTTTTTATTTTTTTTAAAGTTTTTAATAATTTATTTTATTGCCTCCATTCATTAGATTGAGACAAATAATTTTAGTTACCATTTTCTATTAGAACTAATGAAATTTTCTATTTAAAGTATTGAATTCTAAAAAAATAAATAAATAAAAATAAAACGGGGCGGGGCACCCGTTACCCGTCCCCGCCCCAAATACCCGATTAAGAGGGTAATCCTCGCCCCATTCGAGGCGGTGCCCCGCGTATATCGAATTTGTTGAGTTTTTTTTTGCCATCATATGAGACCGCACGGCACAATCAGTTTGCCCATGATTTTTGCCAAACTGATCGCATGGCTGTTCGCCCTACGATCGTAGGCCTCAAGTTTCATTCATGTGCAGTTAGATCCCCCTTTTTGTCCTTTGATCAACTCACATCCCTTGTAATTGCATTCTAAGCCCTTGATCTCCCAATTTACGTCCGGTTGGTCATTTCTTTCGGAATTAAGCATAAAATTAATCATTTTAGCTCGATTTTAATTCATTTTCTCTAAAATCACTTCCAACATTGAGTTTTTAAATAGACAATATTTACACGAGATTAAGTAATAATTTCCTAAAAGTACTCCCAATATCCATATTTAACGATCTATATAAGTGCATAAAATATACTTATCAACACTCGTGATAATTTATTTTATTTTATATCAATTGATGTTTTATATCTCTATGTTTATTGATTACCCACGTACCAGTTGCTCCTTGATTTTTGCTAATGAAGTGGTCTTACTTTTTCTTAAGTTAGTTAATTGATACATGTGTTTTTTTACTGTGAAAGGGAGATTTTTGAGTTTAATTAGAGAGTGGATTATTTCCATTGGGGGATGATAGGTTATTTTAATTGGCAATGATGGTGTGGTTTGTCAAGGTTGGGTTGGACGGGGCTGAACATGGGAATAAGAAGATTAATAGTTAATTTTTTAGATTATTTTCTTTTTCAAAAACTTTAATTTTTAATTATATTATTTTAAATTTGACGAAATTTGTCATTTAAATGAAACTAGTAGAAATTGCATTTTGTGCACAAAATTAACGATCCTTTCGAACAAAACCCTCCAAAAGGCCCAAATGTAACAGTATAGAAAAGGTTTGGGGATCTCATTTGCTATCCTACATCAAACAAGCAAAGGCCTTTTTGGATTCTCTTTGAATAGCCCTTCATCTAATTCAACTCCTTTGTCAACTCTCATAAGGCTAAACAACTTATTTCCCCAACATTCACCGAGACTCTTAATTCGAAATAGTGAGCTGCATTTAAACAACCATGCTTCTTCTTGTGTGAGGGGTTTTGATTAGTCTCATATGTGGTTCTTATGCTTCTGTGATCATTGGCTCTTTTACTAATTTTAATAATAGCAACAATGGTTTAGGTTCATCAAGACCCCTCCCTTTTTTTTTTTTTTTTCTTTTTCCAGTGACGGAAATGATTTTGGTGATGAATTTATTAGCGGTGGTGGAGTTGAGTTACATCAAGGAGTTCAAGAGACAATTTCTTGATGAATCTATGGTGGATCCAATAATGAGTCCAAGTGGAAGTAATTCTCTGTTTTTTTTCCTAAAGTGAAATGTCAACAATATCCCTTCACCTCATCATCGTCATTCATTTCACGCGAGTTATTCTGGGGATAGTGCTACTTTTCTTGATATGAAAATGAATGTATGGTTTTTGGGTGAAGGCCTTGCTTTATATGCAAGAGGGTTTTGGAAAATTGGTAGCAGTTGCAAGTTTTTGCATCTCCAAGCAAAATTGATTCAGGATTTGAAGAATTGTTGAAAACAAAGTTTATTCAATTGCAGAAGTTGGCATTAATGGCTTAGGAGAGGTTACTAGCGAGGGGCACAGAGCTTGCATTTTCAGGTACAATCCTCACCTCAAGGCTTTAAAATCTATCAATTGGAGTGTATGAACTTTTTGAATGAGAATAAGAGGTGTTTTTATGGAAATCAACTATCGTTTTATTTTATAAAAATTGAATAAAACAAGTAAAGTTTGGAATTTTCCTTTTTATTTTTGCTTATGGGCATTTCTTGGTTTTGCATTGTTTGTTGTTTTGTGTGATTGCATAGTCGGCATTGTTGTGTTGCTTTATTATTTGTGCATATTATGATAATTAGGTTAAATGCTGATTTTGGCTTTACATTAATTTTTCTTGTTAAATAATTGTTTTTAACTTTCGGGTAATCTTTCCCATATAATAGGGTTGATCGATAGTGGATTCTATATTCGAAAATGTTTTTGGAGGGTTAAACTTATGTATTTATTGCTAATTAGTTTATTGAATTAATTTTTTATTTGATTACACATAAACCTTTTGTCTATTTATAGTTTTTCTCTCTTTGAATGAACGGTAAAATTTGATTTAATCACAAGGTGGATACCAACTATCTAAACCATTTGTTAAAGCATCTAAAATATTGAGATGGAACTTCTAAATATATCGACTATACTTCTAAGAATTTATACTACATTCTAGATACAACATTTGGAACATTTTCCAAGTTTCTCTACAATATATTATCTGCATGATTACAATTTTCTAAATATAAATATTTGCAACCACTATCTTCTATTTTTGAAAACACTTTCCAAGTTTCTCTACAATATATTATTTATGTGATTACATACGTAATATAAACATTTATTTCAAAATGCAAATAATATGTAATGCTCGATGATAAGTATTGAGCTATATTTGAAACCAAAAACACTTCACTAGTTTAACTTATTTCCGACTTAATATTAAAAACAATGTAAACTTTTTCACTTGTCTTCACAAATTCGTCATATTCTATATTTACTTTTGTTTTTATTATACTCTGCATGTTGCGTTTTCTTTGTGCTTTTGTCCTTCCAAGTCCTTGTTTCGAAGGTTTCCTTCTTTCAAATTAAAATGCTTAAATTAGTTGACCTATTTTCCTTTTTTCTCTTTCTGAAATGTGACATGAATTAACGTTGGTGTTGTAGGGGTGGGTATGTAACGAGTGCGGTGGAGAAGATAAATAGTATTTATATATTTATTTATCTTTTTCATCTAAAATCATATTTGGGGAGTGTTTATAAATGGTTTACATTATAAATAGATAGAAATTAGTTATGGATAAGTATGTAGTACCCATGAATCGTAATTTTGCTACATGTACAACAAATGTGAGAGCTAATTTGACAATTTATGAGTTAGCAGACAGTTTGACAATTGATTTGAATAACATTTATTCAAGAATCTTGTTACATGTAAATCAAGATTTATGTAATGGATTACATAATGTTACATGACATCCTACTATTTGTTAGTTTAAAACACAATCAAATTTTTCATCCAATATTTTCTCTTCACATCATATTGTGTAATTTATTATGTACATTTTTTTTATACTAGGTGCAAGCAACGTGCAATGCACGTTTGCTTAGTTTATATTTAATAGTTTTGTTTAAGAATTAATTTGTTATTAATAAAGATGTAATTTTTTTGGTTAATTAAATAATTAGTGATGTAATGTTTATGTAATTGATAAATAATTAAATAAAGTGTTTCTCTTTGTCATCTCCNATATTATGATAATTAGGTTAAATGATGATTTTGACTTTACATTAATTTTTCTTGTTAAATAATTGTTTTTAACTTTCGGGTAATCTTTCCCATATAATAGGGTTGATCGATAGTGGATTCTATATTCGAAAATGTTTTTGGAGGGTTAAACGTATGTATTTATTGCTAATTAGTTTATTGAATTAATTTTTTTAGTTGATTACACATAAACCTTTTGTCTATTTATAGTTTTACTTTCTTTGAATGAACGGTAATCACAAGGTGGATACCAACTATCTAAACCATTTGTTAAAGCATCTAAAATATTTACATGGAACTTCTAAATATTTGGAACATTTTCCAAGTTTCTCTACAATATATTATCTGCATGATTACAATTTTCTAAATATAAATATTTGCAACCACTATCTTCTATTTTTGCAAACACTTTCCAAGTTTCTCTACAATATATTATTTATGTGATTACAATTTTCTAAGTCCTTGTTTCGAAGGTTTTCTTCTTCGAATTAAAGTACTTAAATTAGTTGACCTATTTTCTTTTTTTGTCTTTCTGAAATGTGACATGGATTAACGTTGGTGTTGTGGGGGGTGGGTAGGTAACGAGTGCGGTGGAGAAGATAAATAGTATTTATATATTTATTTATCTTTTTCATCTAAAATCATATTTGGGGAGTGTTTATAAATGGTTTAAATTATAAATAGATAGAAATTAATTATGGATAAGAATGTAGTACCCGTGAATCGTAATTTTGCTACATGTACAACAAATGTGAGAGCTAATTTGACAATTTATGAGTTAGCAGACAGTTTGACGATTGATTCGAATAACATTTATTCAAGGATCTTTCTACGTATAAATCAAGATTTATGTAATGGATTACATAATGTCACATGATACCATATCATTTATCAGTTTAAAACTCAATCAAATTTTTTATCCAATCTTTTCTTTCCACATTGTATTGTGTAATTCATTATGTACATTTTTTATATACAAGTAACAAGATCATTTATTCAAATCAATAGTTAGGATGTTTACGCCTCATGAATTGTCAAACTAATTGTACAAGTAGTTTAACTCTTTCAACCACACATTTACACAATAAAATATTCTGTACATAAATTCAAGTTTTTTTTTTTCTACTTTTTAACCGTACGTTCTCTAAAGAATTACTATTTAAAATATTATTTTTTTCCAAATTTTTCTTTATAATTGCCATAAAGGGGCTAGATTTTCATTTTATTCCTTTTTTGTTTATTAATATTTTAATTTTAAATTACAGGTCAAATTGATCGACTTGACCGGTGAAATGGATGTAATTCACCCATTTAAGTAAATGACGCTATTTTTCCAAAGTTTAAAGCCAAGTGGATATTAATAAAAGCAAATCAATCCAAACTACTGCAAACTTTAACTAGAAAATTCTAAGTTCCTATTTGGTAGGGATTAAAATTAGATTTTTAGTAAATTATGATAAAAGTTAATGAAATGTGTGATTGAAAAGTTGTAAGTATCATAAAATACGTGATTAAAATTAATTGTTGACTTTAATTTAGATTTTAATCTCTACTAAACATGGACTCAATAACTTTTTGTCTAGTATGGTTTAATGTAGCGTACTACGTAATAAGCAATGAGTGCTTGGTTTCTTTAATGGTTTGCCGATGCTTAATGCAAGTGCTTGTTCGTTGATATGAACGAAATAGAACCTTGCTTGCTTCTAGAATAAATACAAAACAAAATATGGAATTAGGGTTGAGTTTCTTAACTTCAAAATTGAATATTTAGCTTCTCAATATGTGAATCTGAGTTACACAAAGTTACCATTGTGGATCTAGATGACTACATTAAATTTTTGATGATTTTGCACTTCACATGAAAGTTGGGAAAAATCAGTTTGTACAGAAATGCTTTTACAGAATTTGACCAGAATACTAATAAAGAGTGGGCCCCATCATGTATTAAAAAAAAGAAAATAATGTGCAGGACCCACATGTGTGTGTTTTCTGTGAATTTTCTGGTGAAATGGCTTCTGTACATGAAGCACTGCTGTGAAAGTTGCGTTCGTTTTGATTAAGGATGTCATAATTGTGAATCTTCTCGTAATGTTAGGTAATCAGGAAGATAGGAACATTGTCATTGCCTTGATTTTTTGAACTCGTCTCAAATCTTTTTATTTTATTTAGTTTTATGTTTAAAATTCAAAGCGATTCAAAAAATAAAAAAATAATATCAAAATTGTTTGATCCACATTATTTTGGAAGAATATATTCTGGAATAGTAGATTGATGGAGAATGTGTGGATGAAAATGTATGAAAAGTTATTGATGTGATTGAAAATATTATTTTATTGAAGAATGTGTGGTTGAAAATGAGTAGAATAATGAAAATGAAAATTTTAGAGCCCGTTTGGTAGAGATTAAAATTGAAAAACTAGCCGTTATTGTTGATTTTTATTAAACAAGTGAGACCCAATAACGAATGTATTGACGATATTTGTTATGAGAAAATAAGTTTTACATATAAATTAGAAACACTGTTTTGAAGGTCGAGGAGTCAAACAAACCCAAAATACTAGAGTCCCTCACTAATTTTCTCAAGAATAAAAATATAAAAGTGAGTCGACCACTAGTACCAAATAGCCAACTCAGTCACCTCGACGCCGTGTCCAACGAGAACGTACTCCTAGAAAAATGATAACCTGAAATTGCAGGTTAGTTTGTTGTGAATTTACAAAAATACGTAATCGACCACAGTGGGAGTCGAACCCACGACCTTTTGATCCGAAGTCAAACGCGCTAATCCACTGCGCTATGCGGTCACGCTGTGCATATTTCATAATCACACATTATTTAAAGTTTTTAAAGTCCCCCCAAGCCTCAATAGATAAACTCATCAATAATGCTAGATATATAAATATATATGATTGTTTACATTTTAGTTGATATCTCCCTGGCATAATTTGGGTAGTGAGGTGAAATGTTGAAAAAATCAAAGGAGATGATTGTGTTATGTAGAAAGAGTGTCAAGAATTATTCTACATATATATCAGGGTTTACATTCTTATGTTCATGTAGCAAAACTTGAGTGTCAATCGTGATGTCAAGTAAAATATACATATAGCCTGATTGTAAATTGATATACATGATTTAAGTGGGAGGCCAAGAACCAACAATGATGCCGCTTGGGTACTGAAAAATATGTTATTTTCTATACTCTTATCCAGGTTTTTTATTTATTTATTTTTGGGTAGAAATGATTGATAAAGTAGACCACATGATGAAATCAGTCCTAATTGTTCTTGATACAAGAGTAGATGATTATCTTTCACTTTGGAGCTCATTTTTCTCCCAGCAAAGGAGAGTTCAACAAGAGAGCGAAACTTTAATCCCTTTAATTGAAGTGCTTTGAGACATGTTTGACATTCTTTACTTTAATTTATTTTTCATATTCATTTTCAATCATATTTTCAAACAATAAAATATTCTACACGTAAATCCAAATATTTTCTCGACTTTTTAGCCCCACATTCTTTGAAAAATACTATTCAAAACTATGTTTTTAAAATTTTAAGGATGTCAAACAAGGGTGCAATATTGGATTGTTAGAATAATATTTTAAAAAAAACTTTAGAATTTCAATAAAAATAGATTTAGAGTGGGATAGATATATAATTTTTATGAATGTAAATAGTGGCTTCCTTAGAAAAATTCTAGTGAGCGAGTGAGAAAGATATGAGATCCAAAATGATTGTTACAGAACTAATATGGACCGATATATTTCATATTCATAGTGGACAGGAGATCAATTCTGATGATTGTTAATGGGCACAGACAAATTGCATATCAGTAGTAAGAAGCAAATTCCAAGTGTCCCACACGAAGATTGTATGAAAGTCACAAGTGTATGGTATTACGAATAAGCAATAAAGTGATAGGTATGATATCATTCCTACGAGAACTGTGTACTTAACCTAGGATCAATTGATTTTAACTTTAATTGAATAGCTAATTGTGTATGAAGAATTTATCTAAATTAACTATTTAAATTAATTATTCTATTGAGCAAATTATGAAGGCTTTTTGTAAATCCGCGTGAGAAGGTTACTAAGACCTCTTCGTTTTAATGCAATTTAATAGCAAGACAATATGTATGCATTCTTATTTATCAATGTTTCTCAATTAATTAATAATCTCTCTTGACAACAATTAAATTTATCTCTCATCCGACATTNTTAATAGCAAGACAATATGTATGCATTCTTATTTATCAATGTTTCTCAATTAATTAATAATCTCTCTTGACAACAATTAAATTTATCTCTCATCCGACATTCCTATATCTATATGAAAGATGTGAACATGAAAACATATATTAAAAATGCTAGAACATATATAAAAATTATGCAAAGCATAGTGGTATATATATCATCTACTAGACTTTACAATGATGGTTATAGGTCAATTAAAAAAAGTATTAAGTTCTATAACAATCAATTAAAAAAAAACATATATTGGGCGTCAAATGATTGAACTTTTATTAAAACATCATAATAAATGTTCATCATCGTCTTATTAATTGGAAACCCTAGCCTAACATTACAAATTTGTAAGAGTATACAATTAATTGAAAAAACATAACCTGAATTATAGGTAAATTGAGAAGAAAAAGAATGACCTTGAAATCTCTAATTTCTTTAATAGTTTCTTAATTAATCTCCAATTGTGCTTTCGCTTCTTTGCCCAAGGATCAATGTTGAATCTTCAATTTGTAAAAATCTTGTAATTGCCCTAATTCTCACAAGAACAATTGAATTTGCATTTATTTATGATGATAATTGATGAATAATGGAAATGGATGCCCATGTTTTTTTATTTATAGAAGATGAAATTATGTCAAGAAAACACATTCAAATTGAGTTCCAATCGAATAAGGAAGTTGAATTTGAGTATGGTTACGTCTCTGCGCAAGCGTCAATATTTTTATCGTATCTTTCTCTTTCGATTCTAACTTAAATGAATACAATTATTCTAAAAATATCATTTTTCTAATTCGAACGTTTACTATATCAAAAATGGTCATCAATCTCTATATGGGAATTTAGATTGGTGAAAATACTTTGATTCACTTTTTTGACTTCTAATTGCATCCAATTGATCCCCTATGGTTTTCAATCAATGTTTTGTGGTCCGAAACAACTAATGAATATTTGCAATCAGGTCTCCAAACTTTCAATTCATCATTTTTCGCTCGTTTTCGCCAATTTCTTTCAATTTCACTTCCAATAATTGACTTTCACATAACAAAAAAAAATAAAATTAATCAAAATAACTTCTAAATGTCTATATTAAAAGGCCTAGATAAGTGTACAAATACACTTAATATCTAGCATCCAACTTATAAGCATGTCTAGGTCAATTGTTTCGAGCTTATTGACTTGAGAATAAGGAGAAAGCTACCTTGACACTTGAAACCTAGGGGCCGAATATTAGGACGTTGTGGTACGGGGCACACAATTACAACTGAAGTAGAAATAAAAAATAATGAACACCAAATTTTTACGTGTACAAACAACGGACAAATTGTAGAAGGATTTCACTATAGCAAAAGATTACAAGAATTTCTCTCTAAAATAAGGAGAGTACAATTGACAATACTCACTCTTATACTAGGAGAAAAAAAATACAATATCTCTAATAAAATGAAAGACAATATTTTAGGAGAAACCTCACTTTTTCTCTCTCTCTAAAAACTCTCTCTCTCTTTCCCTCAAAATGGGATTTTGCTTCTTCAAAATTGGGATGATAATTAGAGGAAGAAAAACATGTATACATAGATGACAATTGAGGTGGAAAATAGGGCGGTGGAGTGGGAGAATTCAAGCGAAATTTCTCAACCTTCTTTAACCATTCAATTACTTAACAAAGAAGGGAATTACTCTTATCCCTTTACAATTATTTCATTGACTTTGTCAAAAGTGGCTTTACCGTCGTATATCTCCCACTTGAAGTCACTTTTGTAATCCTTATATCCTTTCTACACTTGCCATTTTCATGCTGCTTACATTTCTGTTAGGCCAATAGATGATCGACACCAAATAAATTTGTCGTTGTTGATTGACTTTGTTAACATATCGGCTAAGTTGTCTTTAGTATGAATTTTTTGTATAAACACACTTCCTTCTTCTACCTTCTCACAAAGTGATACTGAACTCGTATGTGTTTTGTCTTCGAATGAAATGTTGGATTCTTTGCTAGTTGCAAAGCGCTCTGACTATCATAAAATAGAGCAATCTTCTCTTGTTTGTGTTCGAGCTCTTCGAGTAGCATTTGCAACCATATTACCTCTTTGCTAGCTTGTGTAGCTGTGACATATTCTGTCTCCGTCGTAGAAGTAGCCACACTATAGACTGCAATTTTGAAACTCAGCTTACAGTTCCTCTAGCAAGAATAAACACATAACCTGAGGTAGACTTGCTCTTGTCAATATCACCTGCATAATTTGAATCAACATAGCCTTTGACAGTAAAGTCTAATCCACCATAACATAATGCAACATTTGAAGTACCCTTGACATATGTTAGGATCCTCTTTACAGCACTCTAATGTTCCTTACCAAGATTCACCATGTATCGACTAACCACTCCTACTGCTTGTGCAATGTATGGTCTTATACAAATCATAGAGAATATTAAGCTACCCACTGTTGATGCGTACAGTACTCGAGACATTTCCATCCTCTCTGCTTCATTGTTATGACTCATATTTGAGGATAACTTGAAATTAATAGGAAGAGGGATATGAATTGACTTACAATCTTGCATGTTGAAGCGTCGCAAGAT